>SZWC01001855.1:151481-224318 GCA_023375785.1 Penium margaritaceum | reverse complement strand
GCAACATCGTGAGGTACAAGATGAACACACAACTGTAGGCGATGGCCCTCCTCATGGCCCTTCCTGACAGTTGGAGCCCTCTCATCACAGTCTTGGGAGGATGGGCAGAGGACAAGCTCACCTATGGCGCGGTCGCAGAGTACATCCGCAACGAGGCGCAGTGACGGAGCTGCAGGGAGACCTCGTCGTTCTCATCGGCCCTCGTCACTAAAACGCGTGGTGGCGGAAGTGGGGGCAAGGGAGGTGGCGGACATGGCGGCGGCAAGAAGGGCGCCAAGAAGGGTGTGTGCCGTAACTGCAGCAAGGAGGGCCACTGGGCCCGTGAGTGCACCGAGGAGGCAAAGGCCAGCGGCAAGGACGCCAAAGGCAAGAATGCGCTCCTCAACGGCACTCGGAACCACTACCTCAAGAAGGCTAACCGGCGATGCCTTGACTCCGGAGCCGAGGAGCATACCCAGGTCGAGAAGGTCTGGTTCATCAACTACACCAAGTCCAGCAAGTCCATGGTGGTCGCGAACGACAAGGTCGAGCCGGCGGCTGGCCAAGGAGACGTGGACGTGGAGGTGGTGATTGGTGGGAAGCGGGTACAGCGCGTGATCAAGAACGTGCAGCACGTACCTGGCTTGGCTGACATCCTAAGTGTCAGCCGCCTGACTGACAAAGGGTATGAGGTGCTCTTCAGGAGAAGAGGGGCAGTCGTGCGGAAGGACGGTGGCGGCGAGACCGTGCTGGAGGCTAAGCGCGAGGGAGGCCTCTACATCGTGGAGACCAAGGTGATCCCCGCGGCGACAGATTCAGCAGATTCGCAGGAACGCACCGTCAACCTGGCCAAAGGAGGGGGAGCTGATCTGGAGCTCTCGCACCGACGACTAGGGCATTCCTCACACGCAGTCGTGAAGGAGATGGCGAAGCGCGAGCTGGTACGCGGCCTCGTCATCGACGGTGCGGAAGAGGAGACAGATGCAGCAGTGCACAAAAAGTGCGAGCCTTGCATTTTGGGCAAGGCACGGCGCAACCCGTTCAACGAGAACGTGAATCGCGCCTCGGACCTGCTAGAGGTCGTGCACAACGACGTGTGCGGACCATTCAAGATGGCGTCAAAGAGCGGCGCGCGTTACTTCGTCACCTTCATTGATGACTACAGCAGAAAACTCTTCGTGTACTTCATGAAGCGGAAAGGCGAGGTCCTGGACCGGCTGGAGTATGTCGCCGCGGTGGAGAGGCAGACTGGCCGGAAGGTCAGAGCGCTACGCAGCGACAACGGTGGAGAGTATGTGGGCTGTAGTGGGTGGATGAAGCAGCAGGGCATAAAATGGCAACAAACTACGCCGTATTCGCCTCAGTCAAATGGCGTGGCGGAGCGGGCGAACCAGACGCTGCTGAACATGGTACGGACCATGTTGGTGGATGCGGAATTGCCGCGNGGCGTCAAAGAGCGGCGCGCGTTACTTCGTCACCTTCATTGATGACTACAGCAGAAAACTCTTCGTGTACTTCATGAAGCGGAAAGGCGAGGTCCTGGACCGGCTGAAGGAGTATGTCGCCGCGGTGGAGAGGCAGACTGGCCGGAAGGTCAGAGCGCTACGCAGCGACAACGGTGGAGAGTATGTGGGCTGTAGTGGGTGGATGAAGCAGCAGGGCATAAAATGGCAACAAACTACGCCGTATTCGCCTCAGTCAAATGGCGTGGCGGAGCGGGCGAACCAGACGCTGCTGAACATGGTACGGACCATGTTGGTGGATGCGAAATTGCCGAGGAGCTTCTGGGCGGAAGCTGTGCGTACGGCGAGCTACACCATCAACCTCACTCCTACAGCGGTGCTGAAGGGGCAGAGCGGCTGGAAGATGCCGCAGGAGGTTTGGAGCGGGCGCAAACCAAGTGTGGCACACCTGAAAGTGTTCGGGTGCAAGGCGCACGCGATTGTGCAGGCTGCGCAGAGGCGCGACAGCAAGCTGGAGCCGCGGGCAAATTCGTATCTCTTCCTTGGCTATGAGAGCGTGCATAAGGCGTACAGGCTCTACGACATGCGCAAGGGGGAGATAATCCGCAGCCGAGACGTCGAGTTTGACGAGCACCAGAGTTACGTAAGGAGCAACGAAGTGGGCGTGGTGGACTCCCCAAAGACGGGGGAGTGGTTCCAGCTCCTTGACTACGAGAAGGAGCCGGCGGACGCCGAAGTTGAGGATGCGGCATCAGAGCGTGACGGTGCACCAGCGGTGGCAGGCGAAGCAGAGGACTCTGGTGACGATCAAGCTGATGAGGAGATCCACTGGAAGGATCCGGCGGATGAGGCACCAAGGGTGCCAAGGCGCGCACTCCCGGCAGAGTGTGCAACGGGCGTTGGTGGAAAATCCACTGGACGCGCCGTCCGTCCGGGCGATGTTTCGCCGGAGCAGGAGAGATCCTCGGGGAGCCGTCTGGTCGATGATTCACCAGAGCGTGCTGAGTCAGAGGGATCGTAGCAGAGCGTTGATGCGCCACCAAAACTACCGCGCCGCAGCGGGAGGCAGCAAAAAGCGTGGAAGGGCTTCGACGCAAGAACCGGTCGATGGATTGGCATGACGCGGTGCATGCTGGCTGCATCAACGGAGCCGACTACCGTGCAAGAGGCGCTTGCGCGGCCTGAAAGGGATCAATGGGACGCAGCCATCAAATCTGAGCTGGCGTCCATCACGGAAAATGATACGTGGGAGCTGGTTGACAAGCCAAAAGATGCCAAGGTCATCGTCTCAAAGTGGGTCTTGAAGACCAAGTTCACAAAGGAAGGTGTGGTTGACAAGTACAAGGCGCGGCTAGTGGCGAAAGGGTACGCACAGCGTAAGGGGGAGCACTACGATGAGACGTTTGCTCCCGTCGCCAAGTTCACAAGCATCCGCGCGATCCTTGCGGTGGCGGCCGCGAAGGACATGGAGCTCCACCAAATGGACGTAAAGATGGCCTTCCTCAACGGCATCATAGACAAGGAGATCTACATGGAGGTGCCGGAGGGCAAGGTGTGCAAGCTGCGGAAGTCCTTGTACGGGCTAAAACAATCGCCCAGATGCTGGTACCAACAGATGGACAGCTTCATGGCATAACTCGGCTTCAAGCGCTGTGAGGCGGATCACAGCATGTACGTGCGGCGCGACAAACAGCTCAATCAGATCGTCGCACTCTACGTGGACGACCTGATTTTGTGCTCGACGGATCTGCCGAGCCTACAGCAGCTGAAAGAGTCGGTGAGCAGCAGATTCCAGATGTCGGACATGGGGGAGCTGGAGTACTACCTCGGGGTGAGCATTACGCGAAACCGGAGGGCGTGCACACTTGAGCTGGGACAAGCCAAATACGTGGCCGAGGTGCTGAAGCGGTACAGCATGGAGGACTGAAAACCAGTTGGCAGTCCGGTCTCCACGACCGGTGAACTGAGTGCGGCAATGGCGCCGCAGACAAAAGAAGAGCGGGAGGATATGGCAGGGGTGCCCTACCAATCGGCGGAGGGCAGCCTCATGTACGCCATGGTGGCGACTCGACCAGACCTGGCCTACGCGGTGGGCCAAGTGAGCAGGTACGTGGCCGATCCAGGGCCACTACACTGGCAGGCGGTCAAGCGCATCCTCCGCTACCTGCAAGCGACGCGGCATGCATGCTTGAGGTTCGACCGCAAGGGCGGGCGGACCCTTTGCGTCTGGTCTGCTACACGGATGCAGACTACGCTGGTGATGTGGACAAGCGGAAGTCCACATCCGGCTACGTGTTCTTCCTCGCTGGTGCAGCGGTCTCGTGGTGCAGCAAAAAGCAAGACTGCGTCGCCACCTCCACAGTGGAAGCAGAATACATCGCGCTGGCTGAGGTGGTCAAGGAGGCGGTGTGGCTCTGTAGGTTGCTGGGGGAGCTGGGCGTGCCGCAGCAGGAGCCTACGGTGGTGCAAGAGGACAACACCGGCTCAATCTCGCTGACCAACAACCTGACGCAGTACAGGAAGACGAAGCACATTGACGTGCGTTATCATTAAGCACGGGACATGGTTGAAAAGGGGCAGGTGGTGCTGCAACACTGCAGCACGCACAACATGCTTGCGGATTGCTTGACCAAAGCGCAACTCGTGGACCGGCACGCATTGTGCGTGGCCGGACTTGGGATGACCAGCTATGATGGGCTGGAGGGTATAGCGGAAAATGAGTGAGAGCAGGCAGGAGCAGCGGGCATGGCAGGTGCAAGGGGGAGAATGTTGAAGATTTGCCCCTCTGCATGCCCAAGTGCAGCGCCGGGAGGCGCCGACGAGCCGCCAGAGAGAGGAAATTCCTCGTCGACGGATCTGGCGACTTGAGGATTCCTCGGATCCTAAAATGCAGGATTGCCCCTGAAAGTTGACAAGTTGCTGAATCCGGTTGATGTTGTTTGACCAGAATCGGACTAGTATCAAGGGAGATATGGGCTTCCAAAGTTAGGGTGTGCGCAGCGGTTCTGGGAGCCGGCTGCGGGTCGACTTCCGGTGAATAATCGACCGGAACGAGTAACAAAATGCCATCTGGGGATTTTGCTCCGGAAGATCTGCCGAGGCGTCCGGTGGATGATCCGCCGGATTTCAGGAGTGCAGTTTGTTACTGAGGGACAGCCAAAATCCTGGCTCGGATTCCGAAACTCAGTATTACAGTTTGTTACTCGGGGACTTAGTCAAAATTCCGACTGGAGGTACGCGAACAGGTTTCAACCCACATCAATCCCCATCACCAAACTCGATGATTAACTCATCAAAACAGACCCCAAAGGCGCGAGGGGTGCCGCCACTACGTTTAGGGACATCTGTGCCTCCGGGATGGCATTTTTTTATGGGTCCTTGATGTGTGAGGGCGCCTCGGCGGGCGACGTGGTGCGCGTCGCCGACTGAGCGGCTGATTTGGAGTGCTGCGCTTCGGATGACGTAGCGGGAGCTACGGTGATCTGAATTGCGCACCGTTTGGTGCGTTGGAGAGCTCATGACTAGCCCTACAAATGTTCAGATCATGTCCATGTTCAAAAACTAATGCAAAATTGCGTTCTTCCCTTCGCAAAAGTGTCTGTCTCGCACTTGTCTTCAACTGCCAGAAACATAGCGTGAGACGACCAGAAAGCTCACGCTCAGACTCACAACCCACACAAAAATAGCCGTGAACTCAGAAGACCCGTCGGGCCACGTTGGAACTACCTCCGCCCGGGGGCCGGTTTCTAACAACAATGCCATGGAGAATTGCCATGTGTCCATGGCTAGCACTCAAGGATCTCACCTCACCTAAAAAGTAAGGAGATGTACTTTTATCCTAGTCATCACACTCTGAAAAGGCAATCCTAAGACCAAGGACCTTTTTGGACATTTCTCCTATCAGGTCTTAAGCCTAGACCTCTTGCCTTTTTCTTTTCTCAGGCCAAGGTATGGAGCCGTCACCCATGGTCTCCCAGACATCGGCATTCCATGATCCCGGAAACTTCGAACATTCATATATACCAATCTGACCGTTGGATGAGCCTGAAACTTGGACTGTAGATAGATTGCCACCTGATCTTTTCAATAATGAAGTCGAATTGTCCATCGGAGCAGGCATCTGGTAGTTTTTTTAACTCGCTCCTGTGGACCTGAAACCGAACCGGATGGCCCCATGTCCAACAGGTGCAGTGTGTACAAGGCTTGCACCGAAAGATGGTCCAATGCAACATCGTCCTCTTCTAGGTTGTCTTGGGGATGATGCAACTCCTTATACTCCTCTACACATGTGATGGATGGAATTGGAGAGAGCCTTCCCAGTATGGAGAACTCGAGGCGCCGTGGTGCTTCTTCTACTTGTGTCATGTCGACAACCTCATATAAGGTCCTCCCATCAGGTGTGACGATCTCCTGGAGCAGAACTGGGTCATGATCTCGAGCAAGATTTTCATCCGCTTCTGAAACATAATCTTCCACCTGCATAGAAATATCTTGTTCAAGGACTCCACCCCGCCGGTATGTTCCATCTTCATCTGGTTCATCGTCAATCTCATCGGCAAGGCGGCTCTGCCAAATGGTCCATTTGCGGAGCTCCTCGAGACGCCAAAGATGATACAATTCTTCTTTGGGATCCATGTCATGGTCTTCGTTATACAGTTGTGGGAACTAATCATCCACCGGATTGCATTTAAACTTGGAGCCTAGTCCCAAGGGATCCTCTGAACTCTTTTCGTAGCGTTGTATGGCACCGGCTCACCTCATGTTGTGGGGTTCGTTGACTCCAGGAAGTAGGCACTTGGAGTATGGGTTTCACCAATATGCATCCACTCGCTGGATAGGTTGATAGTGCCACCAAATGATACACCGGTGATGCGGCTCCTTGTTCCATTCCATGAGTCACCGTCAAGGCGCCACGTATTGTCCAAAAGGCGCGTCCTACTTTGGCTTCATCCTAGGTAGTCGGATGATTGGGTGTAGTTATCCAATTGTTTTTTCGGTCAAATATCCGCCGGAAACTCTTGGTTGAGTTATAGACTGATCTAAAGGCACCTGTCACGCTCTTCACAGAAAAACAAGTGAAATTCCATGCTCACCGTACCATGAACATAATTATACATTTTTTCTCCATCGGCCCAAGCCAGGTCTGATAGTATGCAATGGTTTACTCTCCATAACGGCTCGCAACTCTTCATTCCCACCGGTCTGTGCTATATTTTTCCTCAATTCCATGCAATAGCTCCCTCACTTCATTTATCTTACTACTTCTGGTCAATATAACACAAGTATCATCAACCGGATCCCGATTTAATTCCTTCTCTGCTTCTTCAATGGATAATCAACCAAATGAATACAAGAGCATAGACCACATATGTCCATCCACTTTATCCGGCACTCTCTACTACACTTTATGAAAAAGCTTCCAAGGCATTCAGTTTGATTCTTCTAGTGATTATTCTTTTGTTCGTTCATACGGTGTCCTCTTGTCAATCATTCACCGGACGTAATATGGATACCGTACGGATCTTCATATTCGCTCACGTTTTTTTCCGAATTTGATGCTTTCCATTTTCGTCCACAAAACTGCCTTTTGAGTTTCCTCAGTGGTCGCCCATCCTTGTTTGGTAATGTTACGGTGGTACTTGAATTCGCCCACTGTTCAACATGAAGTTCAAATCTGGAAGAGATGGACCACTGAGACTGTCAGATTGTACCTCACAATCCAAACGGCAAGCATGAGGTCTCGTTTTGCTGTAGCCTCGCAGTGCATCGACGTCTTGTGCCCTCTCTCTTTTCTTGAAATCTGCGAGATGACCTGGGCTATTCATCGATTTTCTTGTACATTTTTTTGGCAAATGTTGTTACCAGGAGCTCGTAATTTTAGGAGTGATACTCTACACAATAAATTAAAAAACACATAGGCGGATAGAAAAAATTACTTTGAGCAAATATGAGATCCAGTACGGTATTTTCGAAACCAAGCATGCCTAGTAGAATACTTGAAACCAGTAAATAATCAAACCATGTTTCAGTCAAGTCTAAGCAGTTACAAGCATCACATTGTTCCTAATCAGGCAATTACTCCCCTAAATATCACCCAGCAAAACACGCAAACCATAAACTTTCTCCATCTGCGGATAATCCGCCGGTGCTGGTCTCTGCACGACCTTAGTGCGGTTGATAATGAGTTGGTCTGTTTCCCAAAGAACGGCGCGACGAAGCGCCAGTGGACCGTTCGTGCAACATCTCACTCGAGAGTTAGCGCGTACCGGGTCTTCCTCCTACAGGCGATGAAGCTCCTGCTCGTATCATTGGTAGGACCCTAATGCCTCGGCCCGCTCTTCACCAGCCTCTACGGCCTGCCGTCTGATGTCGCGTACGACCTCCTACCAGCTCTCAACGGGTTGGGACTCATTGTCATGGGGAACTCTTTGCAACCACGGCTGCCAGAACTACTCGACGTCCCCGCCAGCAGGGTGATGCGACCATGGCATCATAACGAGGACCGTGCACACATCCAGCCAGTGAGGAACATTGTAGCAGCTGCAGATAGCATAGATTACCACCGGTGATTCTCGCGTAGCTCTCCTCGAGCATTGTGCATGATATTCCAATGGAAACTCATGGTCAGGGCATGACGACTCTAGGACGTGCTCCTCCCAAAGCGGTCTTCCCATCTGTAGTTGGCCTCATACCCACAAGCATACAGACATACACACACACACTCCTACCTAGATTTCCTATTCTAGCTTATCGTGAGTTGGGACACGAGTCCCACTCAGCGATCTGGATTGCCTGAGGGATAGCAATCTCTTAGTGTGGCTGATGGCCTTTGGGCCTGCGATCTTGCCGACAAAATGAAGGCTCGCAATAATCTGGATTGAGGACAAGCGTCGAGCTGGGAGTAGAATGCAGCGAGCGTCTATTGGTCAGTTTGTTCATAGATGAGGGTAGCAGATACCTTGTTCGCCTCAGAAAGCAGAAGTCAACAGTCAATATTCAGCTCCCGATTCTCACCTATCAGCAATCAGCTATCAGCTATCAGTAACATATTTTTCTTCATTTCCTCCTCTTATCGTTGATTGGTGTTGCCTCTCCTACGCCCCTCCTTGTTTGTGTACCACAGAGCGGTTCGTACATCAAAACATCCTCGAAGATAAGGCGTCTCGAGTATCGCTCCTCGCTCTGTGGTTCGGCACGGCTCCGCTATTATCAAGTAAGCCTAGGGTTACTTTCCTCTATTTCTCATAGGTCCAGACGGGTAACTTTATCTGCTGGAATGCTTCTCCTCGTACTTTGCCGCTTCTCGAAACCAAACCGTACCGTACCTCTCGTGTTTTCTTGCCTTGATCGACTCTCCAGAGATGATCTGTCGAATCCTCCCCAAGATCTTGACCCCAAACCTCCTCTCCTCCCCTCTTCTGCTGGATAAACGAAACATAGTTAACACATATTATGTACTTGTTGTATTTTTCATAAATGGAGATACGCGTAGAATCATGGTTCTGCATTGAGCGGTTCATAGAAATCACTTCCTTCTACAATGTCCTTAGCACCCGATCACTTTGGCACAAGGAGTTTACTTGTAGGACTTAGACCAACCAATGCTTCTTTTGTTTTTGTGTAACGTAGAAAACTATGTCAGGAGTCTCAAAGGTAAGAATTGCAATTAACTACAAGCACAGGTACTCATACCTACAAAGCTATTGTCAAGCCTAGGCACACAGTGGCTCTTGGATGAGCCACTTTGGTAGCAATTTTGATTGTATCATCCTCCTAAATGGTGCAGTTTGCGACCGCCAAGGGGCACCAACCATCAAGAATGACCTTGGAATGTGTTCTCTTTAAACCTTGTGTTCCCTTTTGGTCACAAAGAGATCAGTCACTTGGATGGTGTTTGACCTTTTGCTCCAGAGACTAATAATGGAATGTCTATGCCACAAGGAGATGTCCTAGGTAGTGTTTGCTGGCTATAATATCCACTTTAGACCTAACGGACTTGCTCCAAAGGAGTAGTGCATGTATTGTCTATGAGCACCAGACTTAGTAGACTTACTCCAAGGGAGGAGTGCATGCCTTGTCTATCTTGTACCTATCCAATTTTTAGCTTTGGACATAGGGCATACCAGATTAACATTTCTTAGCTCTATAGTAGTACTTATAGTTAACTAATTTAATTTATCTATTGCTTTATTCATAGTTAGCCATTTTGAGTGTATAGGTTATCTGTAGAATTTCCAAGAGAGAAACCACATGTTTCCACTAAGTGTGTAGCCTCGTGGCAAGTAACCTATGTATCTTTGTTTGACTAGAGTGTGTTGACTTGTTCTTATGAGTTTTATGGCACTTCATATATCTTGACAAGGGTGCAATGTTTCGTATATTGGCACTAACATATTTTATGCAAAGGCAACAGAGGAACCCGCTGTTGACAAAGTAGTAGGAGAAGAAATTTCCCATGTTGCTATCATTGAGTAAATATATCAGCCTCATGTGTAGAAGTAAAGGAAGAAGGAGACACAATACTACTTGTAGTAGTTATTATACCGAGAATGCCATGACATGAACCCAATAATACGCTAGGACCAAGTTATAAGTACTCTCTCAGGATGCACTATAAGCCACGTAAGCAGGATCATTTGTGGAAGCTCCGTAAACAGGAAGTGATAAATGTTATAATACCACAAAATGAAATGAGCAAACATCCTACAAGCACGCCATGACCATATAAGATGTAGTACATTGGGTGTAAGTAGTGTAGTAGGAGATATAATTATAATTGGATAATGACACAAGGGAGCTGACTGACCATCTACCTTGACGTAAGGTGATCAAGTGTAAGTGGGTATTCAAGGAGGATGTAGATACAAATGTGGAAGTTATAAGGCAAGGTTGGTCACCAAGAGCCACTCGTAACAAGAGGGTATTATTTATATACAGGATTTTGCTCCTAGTGTAAAGGTTAACTCTGTGCATATGCTTCTCCCTTATGAAATAACTAAGGACATCTAGATCCACCAACTACATGTCAATATAACATTATTTAATAGTGACTCGGAGGAGGGGATCTACATGGAGCCGTCGTACGAGCTCATCGTGGATGGCCAAGAGTACCTGGTTTGCAAGATCAACACATTGCTATACAGCCTCAAGGAAGTATCACATGCTTGGAACCAGAAGTTGGATGTGGTGCTATAGTACATGGAGTTTGAGTGTAGCAAATGTGCCTAAGCATATATCACTTATAGCATGAGATCCTCATTATCATTGTTTATAGGGATAACATACTGCTCCTATCAAACACTGTGTCTATACTACAAAAGTTCAAGGAGATTAAATAGGAGCAAATCTAGATGTTTGATCTTTGAAAGACGACATACTTCATCAACATCCAGATCATGTAGGACTGTACATGATATATCCTCTCACCATAGTATATTCAGTACCTCAAGGACATGTCGTAATGGTTTGGAATGTTGGAGGCTAAATCCATCGGTACACTATTACAGATGCGACAGTGCCTTGTTTGATTCAATATAGAAACAGGTATATGTGAGTGATAGAAGTACCAAAATATTATTCATAATCTCATGTACCTGATGGTGGCACCCATGTATGACGTGTGAACCAGCATAATACTAACTTAGGACCTGACTACGAGAAGGCCATATAGTAGATCTTTCAATATATTGCCAGAACCATCAATTTTAACATATCCTAGAATAACACTAATTATATGATCAGCTATACTGACGTATTCTACACTTCAAATAACGCAAACCACAAGTCCATCTCTCCAAATGTATTTTTTCATGAATAGGAGTACGATCAACTTGTGCATTAACATCTAGATGGTAGTGATCACTTCAAGTATGAAAGCTGAGTATGTCTCTCGCAATTTTGAAGCGAAGGAGTTAGTTTGGCTTGAGTATCTCATGGCACAAATAAATGGGGATAAAAAAGTTCCACTTTTCATGCACATCCACAACCGGAGTGCAATTACACTTGCAAAGAACCCTGAGTTCCATGCTTTTACCAAGCACTTCAATATTGCCTAGGACTTCATCATACACATGATGCTAGTAGAGTTCACTCCAAAGAGTAAACATGTCACTGATTTCGCACACCACGCCAGTGTACCGTGAGAAGGAGCAGTTTCAAGTCCATAAGAGCACGTTTTAGTGAAAGTTATTGTAGATTCAGCCTACTCTAATTGTGGTAAAATAGGAGATTGTTGGAAATGAGTGTCAACCGGCCTGAGGCAACGAACTAGAAAACAAGGCCGACACAATGGCACTTACCATCCGCTCCTAGTATTGCAACAAGGAGGAGATATCATCCTCATAATGACAATTCCACACTGAGCAGTTCATAGGAATCACTTCCTTACACTGTGTCCTTAGGACCTGGTCACTTTCGCGCTAGGAGCTACCTCCATGGACTTAGACCAACCAATGCTCCTTTAGTATCTGCCTCTGGTGGACACCTCTGTGAGGAGTCTCAAAGGTAAGAACTGTAATCAATGACAGGCAACTGACAGGTACTTATAGTGCTAGAGTCAGCCTCTAGCCTAGGCGCACACTGGCTCCTTCGATGAGCCACTTTGGGGGCAATCTTGATTCCATCAACCCCCTTGCGTACAAGGCGCTCCCACTGACCGCCAAGTGGTGCCAGCCATGAGGAAGGTCCTTTCCAATGTTCTAAGATGTCTCTTAGAACCTTCCTATCTTCCTTTTGGTCACAAAGAGAATTAGTCACCAAACTAGGATTTGACCTAGTGACCTCTCGCTTCAGAGACTAGCTCTATAATATCTGTCACAAGGAATTGTCCTACGTAGTATTTGCTGGCTATACTATCTAGTTTAGACCAAGGGGACCTGCTCCAAAGGAGTAGTGCATGCCTTGTCTATTTGGACCAGACTTAGGGGACTTACTCCATGGGAATAGTGCATGCCTAGTGTTGGGAAAGGAGCCGTCCGGCTCAATTTCAGGTCCACATGAGCAAGTTCCAGGAAACTTCCAGATGTCTACTCCGATCGTCGATCCTTCTTCACCATTGGAAAGATCAGGTGGCAAATTATCTACGGTCCAAGTTTCAGGCCGATCCAACGGTCGGATTGCGAGATATGAATTTTCGAAGTTTCAGGGGTCATGGATCGCCGATGTCTGGGTGGTCATGGGCGATGGCTCCATGCCTTAGCCTCAGAAAAGAAAAAGGCAAGAGGTCCAGGGTCAAGACCTGATGGGAGAAATATTCAAAAAGGTCCTTGGTCTTATGATTGCCTTGTCAGAGTGTGCTGACTAGGATAAAGGTACCTCTCCTTACTTTTTAGGTGAGGTGAGATCCTTGTGTGCTAGCCATGGACACATGGCGATTCTCCATGGGTTTGTGGGTGATGTGACCAGTAGGAGTGTGCCATNGGAGAAATATCCAAAAAGGTCCTTGGTCTTAGGATTGCCTTGTCAGAGTGTGCTGACTAGGATAAAGGTACCTCTCCTTACTTTTTAGGTGAGGTGAGATCCTTGTGTGCTAGCCATGGACACATGGCGATTCTCCATGGGTTTGTGGGTGATGTGACCAGTAGGAGTGTGCCATGAGAGCATTCTCTAGCTCTCTAAGTCGTGTGTGACTGGTCAGCCTGATTGTTAGGCTGATTTCCTCCCTTGTGTGAGATTGGGGACTCTAGTGTGTGAGCCTTAGCCTCCATGGCTAAGTGGCGTGGCTTGTGAGAGGGCTGACATGCCAAAGCTCTAGCTCTATATGTACTCCAATATTTTGAGTGATTCAAAAACCATTCTTCAGCAAACGTGATTCCCTTTCAGTCCCATATGCTCGCTGCTCCAAGGCTCCCTCTCTCCTCCAGATCCAACATTTGGAATTAGAGCCAGGTTCTGCCACATTCAGCCAGCACAGGCCGTCACTTTGAGATAGACGGGTTAGGGTCAAACCTTGACCAACTTTGACAATCAACCATTGGATCTTCACGTTCGCAAGACACGCTTTCCAAGGAGCCCAAGATCGCGAACATCCAACGGTGGGATTGAGAGTTATGCTCAAAACGAGGTCGGCAAGGGCTACACTCTTCTCTATGAGTAAGACTGTCGCCTTGTGATGACCATAACTCTCTTGTTTCTTGGTCAAATTTAAAAAGTGGGACATGCAAATTGTAGCACTTTTCCTAAGATTTCCATTGGTGCAAAAATCATTACATTCCATTGATTCGTTTGGGAGAAACGCCATTTACAAGCTGGCTGGTATGAGTTGGAGTAGGAGCAGAAGCACACCCTGTTTTCAAGAGGGCATATCTTTCAAAATCCCCTCTTGATGACCCTGTTTTATGGGTGGATCTGAAAGGTTTTGAAATGAATTGTTTAGTGGTGGGCTCAGTTTTTCCAAATTCCCAGTCTTCTGGCATCTACAGTCCATTTTCTGTCAAACAGATTTCTGGCAGAAGCAACAGCAGAAGCAGGGGTAGCGCCGCCACCCAAGGGCAGCGTTGAGCATCACCAAAGCTCAAAATGGCAGCAGCAGGCGTGGTAACAGCAGCCCAGCCCTTGGAGAGGCTGGAAGGATGCACCAACTTCACGTTTTGGAAGATCCGTACCCGCCTCCTTTTGGAGGAGAGGGGCTTGTGGGAGGTGGTGAGCGGCAACGAGCGCGCTCCGCCTCCACAGGCAAAAGGCATCACCGCAGCTGAGGTGGTGGCGGGGAAGACGCCGCAGAAAGGTGTAGCAGATGCAAGTTCATCTACAACTGTAGCGGCGGCATATGAGGAGTGGAAGAAGAAGGACAGGCAGGCCTACAGGTTGCTTGTCAACACCATCTCCAACCCGCATCTTCAGTACGTGAGTGACAAGGCTACTGCAAAGGAGGGGTGGGACACGTTGTGCCAGAAGTATGAGAGCAAGGATCCTGCATTCCTCATGCTCTTGGAGGAAAAGATGATGGCACTGAAAATGCGAAGTGGTGAAGGGATGGAGGGGTACTTGGACAGGGCAAAGGAGCTGGCAAAGCAACGGAGAGCGGCCGGCAACCCTTTGGAAGAGACGCGCTTCATCTTCCTCTTGCTGAGGGGACTCCCAACAAGCTACGACACGGTGCGAGAGACACTGGGGTGCCAGCCAACTCTCGATCTTGATTTCATCTGCACACACCTGGTGCAGGAGGAATTGCGTCGCAATGCAGCAAAGCGCAATGCCAGCGGCAGTAGTGAAGCAGCCTTTGTGGCCACGAGCTCACGCAACCAGCAGCAGGAGTCTGGGCAGCAAAGAGGCAAAAAGAAAGGCAAATGCCACTACTGCGAGAAAGAGGGACACTACAAGAAGGAGTGTTTCAAGCTCTAGAGGGACCAGAAGGAGCAGCAGCAGCAGCAGTCGTCGCAGCAGCAGCAGCAAAAGCAGCAACAACAGCAACAGTAGTCACAGCAGCGTCAGCAGTAGCAGCAGCAGCAGCAAAACCAGGCTGGTGTGCGCCACTTTGGCAACATGAATGTAGCCAATGAGGTGCGCGACCGTCTCTTCATGGCGAAGCCTGACATGTCGCAGGTGGAGAAGGCGGATCTCGCATGGTATAATGACTCAGGGTGTACCAAGAGCCTCACACATCACAAGGAGTGGTTTACGCAGCTGTTGTCCATCCCTCCCCATCCTATCGCTATGGGTGATGATCGGGTGGTGTATGCAGAGGGGATTGGGATTGTGGAGATGTGCTTGGAGACCCCACGTGGCATTGAAGTGGGAGTGTTCCATGGCGTGCTGTATGTACCTGATGCTGCATTCAACCTCCTCTCAGTCTCCTCTCTTACAAACACAGGACTGCGCGTCGTCTTCGATGATGACTATGGCTACATCCTTAACAAGGATACAAGAGAGGAGTTGGCCAGGTCGGTGAAGGACGGCGACATGTACCGCCTGCTGGGGGCGACCAAGATCCCGCGTGAGCAGAGTCTTGCAGCAACGGTGCAGGCGACAGATGGCGAGATCTGGCATGCGCGCTACGGCCACATCGGCATGCGCGCCTTGCAGCAGCTTCAAGCAAAGCCGATGGTGCGTGACCTGCCTACCATCTCTAGCTTTGAGCAGCAGTTGTGCATCGGCTGTTTGGAGGAGAAGCAGCACCGGGAGGCGTTCTCTGAAGTAGGGGAGCGTGCGAAGGAGGTGTTGGAGCTGGTCCACACGGACTTGTGCGGACCGATGCAAACCCAGAGCTTTGGAGGCTTCAGGTATTTCCTGACCTTCATTGATGATTTCAGTCGTTACACTGCTGTGTACTTCCTTCCTTCCAATGACCAGTGCTTTGACAGGTTCAAGGAGTTCAAGGCCATGGTGGAGAACTAGACTGGCAAGAAGATCAAGGCGCTCCGCAGCGATCGCGGTGGAGAACCCTGAGCAAGGAGTTCCAGGACTACCTCGCAGCAGCTGGCATCAAGGCGCAGCGTACCGCGCCGTACTCGTCGCAGCTAAACGGTGTAGTAGAACGCGCCAACCGTACCATTGTGGAGTCGGCGCGCTCCATGCTGCACGCGGCTTGGCTGACCTACGACTTCTGGGCTGAAGCCGTGAGCACTGCGGTCTACATCAAGAATCGCAGTCCAACTAAGGCGCTGGAGCAGATGACGCCGTACGAGGCGTGGTTAGGCAAGAAACCGAGCGTGGGTCATCTCCGAGCATTTGGCAGCCTGGCGCAGATGCACGTGCCCAAGGAGAAGCGGCAGAAATGGGACACAAAGAGTGCGCAGATGCTGATGATTGGCTATGACGTGGCAAGCAAGGCCTATCGCCTCTACGAGAGGGATACAGGCCACGCCATCATCTCCAGGGATGTCGTCTTCAACGAGAGCAACGTCATCGGCACCAACATTGTCTGTGAAGAGGCAGCAGAACCAGCAGCTGACGAGACAGTGGGAGTAGAAATCCTTCCTGACCCAGTCTCTCCCGATCATTCCTCTACTGTGACAGTGGGAGAATCACACTACTATCCCATGTCTGATGCAGCAGATACAACAGCCACACCGGCAAAAGTAGAGGAGGGAGCGTAGCACCTCCAGCAGCAGCAGTTGTGCCAACAGCACCGTGCCAGCCGCCCGCTAACGCTCCAGCACCAGGTCGCAGGTACCCTCTTAGGGTGCGTTACAAGCCTGGTGAGCGCGGCCATTTCTGGATTCTACAGAAACCAGAAAAGATGAACGTCGCAGTTGCAGCAGATTCAGATGAGCCAACGTCATACAAGGAGGCCATGGCTGTACCGGATGCAGTAGATTGGGCGCAAGCCGTGCAGCAGGAGATACAGTCGCAGCTGGACAACGGCACGTAGGAGCTGACTGAGGGTCCACCTGGACGTAAGGTGATCAAGTGCAAGTGGGTGTTCAAGAAGAAGCGGGGAGCAGATGGTAACCTAGAAAAGTACAAGGCGAGGCTGGTCGCCAAGGGCTACTCGCAACAGGAGGGTATCGACTACACAGAAACTTTTGCCCCTGTTGCAAAGTTTGCCTCTGTGCGCACGCTCCTCTCTTGTGCAGCAGCGGAGGACTTCGAGGTTCACCACGTGGATGTCAAGACGGAATTCTTGAATGGTGACTTGGAGAAGGAGATCTACATGGAGGAGCAGGAGGGGTTCGTCATTGATGGCGAAGAGCACCTGGTTTGCAAGCTATAGATATCACTATAGGGCCTCAAGCAAGCGTCGCATGCTTGGAACCAGTAGTTGGATGCGGCGTTGCAGTGCATGGGGTTTGAGCGCAGCGATTGTGACTATAGCGTGTATCGCTGGCGGCATGAGCATGAGATCCTCATCATCATTGTCTATGTGGATGTCATGCTCCTCCTTTCCAAAAGCATGTCTGCACTACAAGAGTTCAAGAAGGCCATGTAGGAGCGCTTCCAGATGTCTGATCTCGGGGAGGCATCATACTTCCTCGGCATCCAGATCACACGTGACCGCAAATCATGCTCTCTCTCGCTACAGTAGAGTCGCTACATCAAGGACGTCCTACAGCGGTTCGGCATGGCAGAGGCCAAACCCATCGGCACGCCGATGGAGATGCGGCAGTACCTCGTGAGCTTTAGTGGAGAAGTAGATGTAGTTGAGCGGCAGAAGTACCAGAGCGCCGTCGACAGTCTTATGTACCTGATGGTGGCAACCAGGCCGGACCTTGCACAGGCTGTGAGCGCTGTGAGCCAGCACATGGCTAATCCTGGACCGGAGTACCAGAAGGCAGTGAAGCGGATCTTCCGCTACCTTGCTGGAACCATCAACGTCGGCATCACCTACAATGGCAACGACAACAGCATCATCGGCTACACAGATGCAGATTGGGCTTCAAATCATGAGACCCGCAAGTCCATCTCTGGACATGAGTTTCTCATGAATGGAGGTGCCATCAGCTGGTGCAGCAAGCGACAGGTGGTCGTGGCCACCTCGAGCACAGAAGCTGAGTACGTCTCTCTCAGCTTTGGAGTCAAGGAAGCAGGTTGGCTCCAGCGTCTCATGGCGGAGATGAGTGGGAGTGTAGCAGTTCCAGTTCTTGTGTGCGTCGACATCAAGAGCGCAAACGCACTTGTCAAGAATCCTGAGCACAATGCACGCACCAAGCACATTGACATCGCATATCACTTCATCAGGCACATGGTGCAGGATGGTGCTGTCAAGCTGGAGTTTACTCCAACCAGCAGGCAGGTCGCTGATTTCTGCACCAAGCCAGTGACCCGTGAGAAGCAGCAGTTCTGCATGAAGGCATGTGGACTCAGCCCACTCTGACTGCGGCAAAGTGGGAGATTATTGGGAAAGGAGCCGTCCGGCTCAATTTCAGGTCCACAGGNCACTCGCCAAGAATCCTGAGCACCATGCACGCACCAAGCACATTGACATCGCATATCACTTCATCAGGCACATGGTGCAGGATGGTGCTGTCAAGCTGGAGTTTACTCCAACCAGCAGGCAGGTCGCTGATTTCTGCACCAAGCCAGTGACCCGTGAGAAGCAGCAGTTCTGCATGAAGGCATGTGGACTCAGCCCACTCTGACTGCGGCAAAGTGGGAGATTATTGGGAAAGGAGCCGTCCGGCTCAATTTCAGGTCCACAGGAGCAAGTTCCAAGAAAATCCCAGATGCCTGCTCCGATCGTCCATCCGTCTTCACCATTGGAAGAATCAGGTGGCAAATTATCTACGGTCCAAGTTTCAGGCCGATCCAACGGTCGGATTGGGCGATGTGAATTTTCGAAGTTTCAGGGGTCATGGACCGGCGATGTCTCGGTGGCCATGGACGATGGCTCCATGCCTTAGCCTGAGAAAAGAAAAAGGTAAGAGGTCCAGGGTCAAGACCTGATGGGAGAAATATCCAAAAAGGTCCCTGGTCTTAGGATTGCCTTGTCAGAGTGTGCTGACTAGGATAAAGGTACCTCTCCTTACTTTTTAGGTGAGGTGAGATCCTTGTGTGCTAGCCATGGACACATGGCGATTCTCCATGGGATTGTGGGTGATGTGACCACTAGGAGTGTGCCATGAGAGCATTCTCTAGCTCTCTAGGTCGTGTGTGACTGGTCAGCCTGATTGTTAGGCTGATTTCCTCCCTTGTGTGAGATTGTGGACTCTAATGTGTGAGCCTTAGCCTCCATGGCTAAGTGGTGTGGCTTGTGAGAGGGCTGACTTGCCCAAGCTCTAGCTCTATATGTACTCCATTATATTGAGTGATTCAAAAATCATTCTTCAGCACAAGTGATGCGCTTTCAGTCCCACATGCTCGCTGCTCCAAGGCTCCCTCTCTCCTCCAGATCCAACACCTAGTCCGTCCTGTGCCTGTCAAAATGTCAGTTATAGAGAAGGGGCATATCAGGTCAACAAACTCTCCCTTGCACCTCTATCCATTCGCTCTCAAATATCTCCTCTCTCTGATTATCTTGGCCTTAGTCTTTGTCGGCTATGTTTACCATACTGATGCCTTTGATACGTACAGAATGCAATTCGCTGTCCAGTGCCTTGGTTATGCAATCTTCTAGCATCTTCTTGGTCTCCACGTATTCTAGGTCCACAACCTCCTTTGCAACCAGGTCGTGTGAGTAGTGGTGCGTGATGTCGATGTGCTTGGTCCACCGGGAGATGACGTCATCTTGTGCCATTTTCATGGCACTCTTCTTGTCGATGCAAACCTCCGTTACTTTTTTCTATGGCATTTTCATCTCAGCAAGCAAACTACATAGCCACTATGTTTCCTTGCATGCTTCTCACAGAGCGATGTACTTTGTCTCAGTGGTAGACAGGAAGACAGTCTTGCTTTTTGCTTGTCCAAGAGACTGCACTACTGTTGAAGAGGCATACGAAGCCCGAGGTGGACTTTTTGTCATTGATTCTTCCTCCCCAGTCGGCGTCCGTGTAGCATACAAGCCGTATTAGGTCTGATCCCTCTTGGCCTCCAAAATTGAGTCCCATGTGTAGATAACGCATGATGTGCTTGACTACTTGCCAGTATTGTGGCTGTGGATTGGCCACAAACCTGCTCACTTGTTCCACAACATAGCAGATATGAGGGCGTGTTCCTTCCATGGCATACATAAGGCTGCCAATAGCAGACTGGTAGAAAATATTCTCCATCATACGCCGTTTTGCTTCTGTGCTGGGACTCATGGAGGAGGAGAGCTTGATGTCTGTTTTCATGGACGTACTGATGGGCTTGCAGGCCCCTCATATTGTAGCGCTTGAGGACCTCCATGATGTACTTGGTCTAGTTCAGCTTGATGGTGCCTGCAACTCGATTGCGGTGGACGGCTATCCTGAGGTAGAACTCGGACAGACCCATGTCCTTCATGTTGAACCTGTTGCTAAGATCTGTCTTCAGCCCATTCAACAGCTCGACTCACGACTAGTAGATGATCAGGTTATCCATGTACAGTGCGACCAGCATCAAGCCTTGCTCATCCTCTTGTACATAGACACTCGGGTCATTCTGATAGTGCGTGAAGGTAAGCCCGGCCATGAAGTCGTCCATCTCCTTGTACCACATCCTTGGGGCCTGTTTTGGCCCGTAGAGTACTTTGACATGTTTGCAAACCTTGTCCTATGGAGCTTTCATTCCCTCGGGTACTTCCATCAACACTTCTTTATCTAGCTTCCTGTAAAGGAAAGCGGTCTTGATGTCCATCTGGTGGATCTCCAGATCTTTGGCAACAGTGATCTCCAACATGGATGTGATGGAGGCAAAGGTGATAACAGGTGCAAAGGTCTCCTCCTACTCTGAGCCTATATGCTAGGACAAGCCCTTTGCCATAAGTCTTATCTTGTAGTTTTCAATAATACCATCCTACTTGAACGTTTTCCAGAGTACCCACTTTGAACCCACGACGTGCACATTTGAAGGCCTATCCACCAGATCCCATGTTCTGTTCTCTTCAATGGATGCGAGTTCACTATCCACGTCCTCCTTCCACTTGGCCGCATCTTCTTATTCATAGCCTCTACTACGGTCACAGGCTCTCCCTCAACCAAGCATGACCAACTGAGTCTGGTCCATTCCGCACTCTCAGCACTGTGCTTGGCTGGAGGTTTCTTCTGGCACGGACTACGTCAGAGTGTTGCTGGTGGTTCTTCAAGACTTAGTTCCTTTAGTTGTTCATGCACTGCCAGTGATCCATTATTTGAGGAAGAGCCACTCTTCCTGCAGCACCATCCTATACTGGCACCATCTCCTAGTTTTCAGGTGCTTAATCACCTGACTCGAGCAAGACAATACACTCTCCTGATTTTGGAGCATGGACAGGATCCAGCGACTCTCCCTTACCAAGCATCCTTTCGTCAAACTGAACATCTCGGCTCTTGATGAGCTTTCTTGCCGCTTGGTCCAATGGCATGTACGCCTTTTGTGTAATGTTGTATCCCACCACTACACACTTGCGATCGCGTACATCCAGCTTGCCACTTCCTTCTCCTACTTGGACTTTTACCCAGGTAGTACAACCAAAGATCATGCAGTGTGAGGCATCTGGCTTCTTCCCTGACCAAGCCTCCTACGGCATCCTCAGCTGCTTCTCTTGCTGTTTCTTATCACGCCTTCCAAATACAGATGCCGGAGTGAGATTCACAAGGTAGCAAGCAGTTCTTGTAGCTTCAGTCCGAAAACGAGGTGGGAGTTTGGCGCCAAAGAGCATGCTTCGTGTCATGCCGAGGATAGTCTGGTTCATGTAATCGGCAACGCCATTGCTCTGGGGGATGTAAGGCGTGGTGGTCTTATGGTTGATTCCGTGTTGGCTCAACCAACTTTTGCACACATCGTACTCACCACCGTTGTCCGTGTGCAGTGCTTTGACCTTCTTGCTTGTCTGCCGCTCTACCATCGTGACAAACTCTTGCAGTTTCTCCTTTACCTCTCCCTTTGTCTTGAGAAAGTAGATGTAGATCTTGCGACTGTGGTCATCGATGAAGGTCAAGAAATACTTGCTGCTGCCATTTGAAGGAGTAAGGAATGGTCCGTACACATAAAAGTGAATGAGGTCCAAGATTGCTGCCGCACGTTACCCATTACGCTCAAAGGGATTCGCTTTGCCTTGCCTTGGAGGCATGGCTCACATAGCTTCTTGCACTTTCCTTCATCCTTGGTCTTGCATACTTCCATCCATGAACCACTTCGTATTGCTGCATAGCTTGTTGTGTGCTGTCAACCACATGGCCGAATCGCGTGTACCACAACTTAGCATTTGTGTCTTTGGTAAATTTGGCCGCCATGGTGACGGCCCGTGGTGTAACATCAGGCTTTGGAGACTTGGGATCTTTAACCACCGCAGATCCCTCATTTATACTCTTAGTTGCCTTGGTCTGCAGCACGTAGAGTCCATCATCTCTTCAGCCCTATGTGACAAGACTCTCCTTGGAATAGGAGATCTTGATATCCCTGTTCTTCACAATCACGGCTCCTCCTTCGTGAAGACGACCGTCATGTCGTGGTCTATATTCTAAATACTGAAAAGATGTTTGCCATAAGAGATGACATGTAGACCACATTCTCCTCCTTCAAGTCTTTCTTAGCACTGTTCAGGTTGATGCTGATCAAGTTATCTCCCTCTCGTTACGCATGGACAAGACTGCCATTGGCACACCTGAAACGATGTCCACTGTCCCCAACGGAGATGAATCCATCCTTCTCCCTTATAGAGTGGTGGTTCATGCCAGAGTCTAGCCCATATGCTCCACGCTTGAGCAGTACCATTCCCCTGGTTGCCGGCACGCTCTCGGCCATCATTTTCATCAAATCTGTCTTACCCTTTCATTTGTCCTCATTTCTACCACCATGATCTCTATCTTTCTACTTGGATGCCCAACACTCACGTGTCCAATGCCGAGGCTTACCAGAATAGTGGCATTTCTGAGGACGCTATGAACCCTTTCCACTGCCACCATTGCCTTTTCCTCCACCGCCACCGCTTCCGCTACCTCTCTAACCAGAAGAGGAGTTGTTGCCACAACTACCAAACTGTGCAGCATAGGCTGAAATGTTAGCCTTACTATCGCTGCAATGCATGGCCTCGTTGCGCACGTACTCAGACAGTGCCTCATACGTCAGATCCTCCTTCCAACCGCCAAATACGATGATCAGAGGACCCTAGCTTTCAGGTAGCACCATGAGGAGGATCATGGCCTGCATATTGGTGTCAATTTTCAAGCTCATGGGAGGAGGAGATCTACATGGAGCAATTGGAGGGGCTCATCATGGATAGGAAGGAGCACCTGGTTTACAAGCAATGTAAGTTGTTGTACGACCTCAAGCAAGCGTTGTGTGCTTGGAACCTGAAGTTGGATGCGGCACTAGAGTGCATGGAGTTCGAGTGCCGCGAGTGTGACTACAGTCTCTATTGCTGGCAGCATGGATATGAGATTCTCATGATCGTTGTCTATGTGGATGACATGCTCCTCCTTTTCAACAACATGTCTGTACTACAAGGAGGCCATGCATGAGTGCTTCCAGATGTCAGATTTTGGGGAAGCGTCATACTTCCTTGGCATCCCAATCATACGTGATTGCAAATCACGCTCTCTCTTGTTGTAGCAGAGTCGCTATGTCGAGGATATCTTGCAGCGGTTTGGCATGACAATGGCCAAACCCATGGGCATGTCGTCGGAGATGCGGCAATACCTCGTGAACTTCACTAGAGAAACGGATACAACTGAGCGGCAGAAGTACCAAAGCGCCGTCGGCAGTCTCATGTACCTTATGGTGGTAACCAGGCCGGACCTCGCATAGGCTGTGAGCGTTGTGAGTAAACACATGGCTAATATCGGACATGAGCACTAGAAGGCAGTGAAGCGGATCTTTAGCTACCTTGCTAGAACCATCAACACCGGCATCACCCACAACTATAACAACAATAGCATCATTGGCTACACTGATGCACATTAGACTTCAAACCTTAAGGACCACAACTCCATCCCTGGACATGTGTTCCTCGTGAATGGCGGTGCCATCAGCTGGAGTAGCAAGCAGTAGGTCATGGTGGCCACCTGAAACACGGAAGCAGACTATGTCTCTCTCAACTTTAGAGCTAATGAAACAGTTTGGTTGCACCATCTCATGGCGGAGATGAGTGGGAGTGTAGCAGTTCCCATTCCTACGTGCGTCGATAACCAGAGCACAATCGTACTTGCCAAGAACTCCATGTACCATGCTTGCACCAAACACATCGACATCGCCTATCATTTCACTAGATACATGGTGTAGGAGAGTGCTATCAAGCTGGAGTTTACTTTAACCAGCAAGCAGGTCGCTGAGGTCTACGCCAAGCCGTTGACTCATGAGAAGCAGAAGTTTTCCACGAGCCATGAGGACTCAGCCTATTCTGACTGCGGCAAAGTGGGAGGTTGTTGGTAAAGGGACCATACGGCTCACTTTCAGGTCCATAAAAGCAAGTTCCTACAAACTACCAGATGCTTGATCGAATCATCAATCTGTCTTCACCATTTGAAAGATCAAGTGGCAAAGTATCTACGGTACAAGTTTCAGGCCGATCCAACAGTTAGATTAGAAGATATGAATTATTGAAGTTTTTGGGGTGATGGACCACCGATGTTTGGGTGACCGTGGGTGACGGCTCCAGGCCTTAGCCTAAGAAAAGAAAAAGGAAACAGGTCCAGGCTCAAGATCTGAAAGGAGAAATAACCAAAAAGGTCATTGGTCTTAGGATTGCATTGTCAGAATGTGCTGAGAAGGATACAGGTACCTCTCCTTACTTTCGAGGTGAGATGAGATCCTTGTGTGCTAGCCTTGGACACATGGTGATTCTCCATGGAATTGTGCATTATGTAACCACTAGGAATGAGCCATGAGAGTGTTTTGGAACCTTCTAGGTCGTATGTGACAAGCCAGCCTGATAGCTAGGCTGATTGTCTCTCTTGTGTGAGATTGTTGTTGGATCTGGAGGAGAGAGGGAGCCTTGGAGTAGCGAGCATGTGGGACTGAAAGGGCATCACTTGTGCTGAAGAATGGTTGTTAAATCACTCAAAATGATGGAGTACATATAGAGCTAGAGCTTGGGCAAGTCAGCCCTCTCACAAGCCACACCACTTAGCCATGGAGGCTAAGGCTCATACACTAGAGTCCATAATCTCACACAAGAGAGAAAATTAGCCTAGCAATCAGGCTGACCACTCACACACGACCTATAGAGCTAGAGAATGCTCTCATAGTACCCTTCTCGTGGTCACATAACCCACAATCCCATGGAGAATGGCCATGTGTTCATGGCTAGCACACAAGGATCTCACCTCACCTAAAAAGTAAGGAGAGGTACGTTTTTCCTAGTCAGCACACTCTGACAAGGCAACCCAAGAATCTAGGACCTTTTTGGATATTTCTCCCATCAGGTCTTGACCCTGGACCTCTTGCCTTTTCCTTTTCTTAGGCTAAGGCATGGAGCCATCGTCCATGGTCACCCAGATATCGACGGTCAATGACCCTGAAAACTTTGAAAATTCATATCTCCCAATCCGACCGTTGGACTGGCCTCAAACTTGGACTATAGACAGTTTGCCACCTCATCTTTCCAATGAGGAAGTCGGATTGATGATCGGAGCAGGCATCTGGTAGTTTCCTGGAACTTGCTCCTGTGGACCTGAAACAGAGGCTGATGGGTCCTTTCCCAACAATCTCCCACTTTGCCACAGTCAGAGTGGGCTGAGTCCACATGCCTTCATGCACAACTATTACTTGTCACGGGTCACTGGGTTGGTGCAGAAATCGGCGACCTGCTTGCTGGTTGGAGTAAACTCCAGCTTGATAGTACCCTCCTATACCATGTGCCTGATGAAGTGATATGCGATGTCAATGTGCTTGTTACGTGCATGGTGCTCAGGATTCTTGGCGAGTACGATTGCGCTTTGGTTGTCAAAGCGCACAGGAAGTGGAATTGCTGCTCATGTTTGCCATGAGACGTTGAAGCCAAACTGCTTCCTTGGCTCCTAAGTTGAGAGAGACGTACTCAGTTTCCGTGCTTGAGGTGGCCACGACCACCTTCCGCTTGCTGCACCAGCTGATAGCTCCACCATTCATGAGGAACACATGTCCAAAGATGGACTTGCGGTCCTCAGGGTTTGAAGCCTTATCTGCGTCTGTGTAGCCGATGATGTTGTTGTCGTTGCCATTGTAGGTGATGCCGATGTTGATCGATGTAGCAAGGTAGTGGAAGACCCGCTTCACTGCCTTCTGGTGCTCAGGTTTGGGATTCGCCATGTGTTGGCTTACAGCGCTCACAGCATGTGCGAGGTCCGGCCTGGTTTCCACCATCAGGTACATGAGACTCCTGACGACGCTCTGGTACATTTGCCGCTCAGTTGCATCCGCTTCTCCATTGAAGCTCACGAGGTACTGTTGCGTCTCCAGCGACGTACCGATGGGTTTGGCCTCTACCATGCCGAACTGCTACAAGACGTCCTTGATATAGCGACACTGCTATAGTGAGAGGTCGTGATTTGTGCTCACGCGTGATCTGGATGCCGAGGAAGTATGACGGCTCCCCGAGATCAGATAGATGGAAGCGCTCTGCATGGCCTCCTTGAACTCCTGCAGTGTAGGCATGCTATTGGAAAGGAGGAGCATGTCATCCACATACACGATGATGATAAGGACCTCATGCTCATGTTGCCAGTGATAGACGATGTAGTCACACTCATTGCTCTCGAACCCCATGCACTACAACGCTGCATCCAACTTCTGGTTCCAAGCACACGACGCTTGCTTGAGACCGTACAATGACTTCTGCAGCTTGCAAACCAGGTGTTCCTGGCTATCAATGACGAAACCCTCCGGCTCCTCCATGTAAATCTACTCCTCCAGGTCACTGTTCAGGAACGCTGTCTTGACGTCCATGTGGTACTGCTGATGCATAGGAAAGGAGCGCACGCACAGAGGCAAACTTGGTAACAGGGGCGAAGGTTTCTATGTAATCAATACCCTCCTGCTGCGAGAAGCCCTTAGCGACCAGCCTCGCCTTGTACTTTTCCAGGTTGCCATCTGCTCCCCGCTTCTTCTTGAAAATCCACTTGCACTTGATCACCTTACGTCCCGGTGGACGCACAGTCAGCTCCCACGTGCCGTTGTCGAGTTGCGATGGCATCTCCTGCTGGACGGCTTGCGTCCAATCTGCTATATCTAGTGCAGCCATGGCCTCCTCGTATGACGTTAGCTCATCTGAATCTGCTGCAACTGCGACGTTCATCGGGTCTGGTTTTTGCAGCATCTAGAAATGGCCGTGCTCACGAGGCCTGTAACGCACTCTGAGAGGGTACCTGCAACCTGGTACTGGAGCGTTAGCGGGCGGCAGGCACGGTGCTTCTGGGACAACTGCTGCCGGTAGTGGTGCTGCATCTCCTGCTTCTGCCAATGAGGCCATTGTATCAGCTGCATCAGACATGGGAGAGTAGACTGGTTCTCCCACTGTCACAATGGAGGAAGGTTCAAGAGAGGCGGGGTCAGGGAGAATATCTACTCCCACTGCTTCATCAGCTGCTGGTTCTAGTGCCTGTTCGCAGATGATGTTGGTGCCAATGACGTGAATTTCTTTCAAAACAATATCCCTGGAGATGATGACGTGGCCAGTATCCCTCTCTTAAAGACGATATGCCTTGCTTGCCACGTCATAGCCAATCATCAGCATCTGTGCGCTCTTTGCGTCCCATTTCTGCCGCTTCTCCTTCGGCACGTGCATGTGCGCCAAGCTGCCAAATGCACGAAGATGACCCACACCCGGCTTCTTGCCGAACCACGCCTCGGCATCATCTGCTCCAGGGCCTTGGTTGGACTGCGGTTCTTGATGTAGACCACAATGCTCACTGGTTCGGCCCAAACGTTGTAGGTGAGCCGAGCCGCGTGCAACATGGAGCGCACCAATTCAACGATGGTGCGGTTGGCGTGTTCCACTATGCCGTTTTGCTACGGGGAGTATAGCGCAGTCTGCTGCGCCTTGATGCCTGCCGCTACGAGGTAGTCTTGGAACTCTTTGCTCAGGTACTCTCTGCCACGGTCGCTGCGCAACGCCTTAATCTTCTTGCCAGTCTAGTTCTCCACCATTGCCTTGAATTCCTTGAACCTCTCAAACCACTGGTCCTTGGAGGAAAGGAAGTACACAGCAGTGTAACGACTGAAATCATCAATGAAGATGAGAAAATACCTAGAGCCTCCAAAGCTCTGGGTGTGCATCGGGCCACACAAGTCTGTGTGGACCAGCTCCAGCACCTCCTTCGCGCGCTCCCTTGCTCCCGAGAATGCCTCACAATACTACTTCCCCTCCAAACAGCCGATGCATAACTACTACTCTAAGGAAGAGATGGTGGCGAGTCATGCACCATCTACTTCGTTTGAAATTGCTACAATGTGTGCATGCCGATGTGGCCATAGTGCGCATGCCAGATTTTGCCATCTGTCGCCTGTACCACTGCTGCAAGACTCTGCTCGCGTGAGATCTTGGTCGCCCCTTATAGGCGGTACATGTCGCCTTCCTTCACCGACCTAGCCAAATCCTCTCCTGTTTCCTTGTCGAGGATGTAGCCATAGTCGTCGTCAAAGACGACTATGGTCACTGAGAGAAGTCATGCATTCCTGTGTTGGTAAGAGAGGATACTGAGAGAAGATTGAACGCAGCATTAGGTACATACAGCACGCCATGGAACACTCATAATTAAATGCCACGCGAGGTCTCCAACCACATCTCCACAATCCCAATCTCCTCACCATAAACCATTCGATCATCACCAAGAGTGATAGAACGGGGAGGGATGGACAGTAGCTGCGTAAACCACTCCTTGTGATGTGTCAGGCTCTTGGTACACCCTGAGTCATTGTACCATGCGAGATCCGCCTTCTCCACCTGCTGTTGGGAAAGGAGCCATCTGGCCCAACTTCAATTCCACAGGAGCAAGTTCCAGGAAACTACCAGATACCTGCTTCGATTGACGATCCGACTTCACCATTGGAAAGGCAGGTGGAAAAATGTCTACGGTACAAGTTTGAGGCCGATCCAACAGTCGGATTGGGAGATATGATTTTTCGAAGTTTCCAAGGTCATCGACCGCCGATATCTGGGTGACCATGGGCGATGGCTCCATGCCTTAGCCTGAGAAAAGAAAAGGGCAAGAGGTCCAAGATCAAGACCTGGTGGGAGAAATATCCATCAAGGTCCTAGATTCTTGGGTTGCTTTGTCAGAGTGTGCTGACTAGGAAAAAGGTACCTCTCCTTATTTTTAAGGTGAGGTGAGATCGTTGTTCGCTAGCCAAGGACACATTGTGATTTTCCATGGGATTGTGGGTTATATGACCACTAGGAGAGTGCCATGAGAGCATTTTCTAGCTCTCTTGGTCGTGTGTGAGTGGTCAGCCTGATTGATAGGCTGATTTCCTCTCTTGTGTGAGATTATGGACTCTAGTGTGTGAGCCTTAGCCTCCATGGCTAAGTGGTGTAGCTTGTGAGAGGGCTGACTTGCCCAACCTCTAGCTCTATATGTACCCCATCATTTTGAGTGTTTTAACAACCATGCTTCAGCACAAGTGATGCCCTTTCAGTCCCACATGTTCGCTGCTCCAAGGCTCCCTCTCTCCTCCAGATCCAACATTTGGTATCAGAGCCAAGTTCTGCCACTTTCAGCCAGCACGAGACGTCACTTTGAAAGTGACAGGTTAGGGACAAACCTTGACCAAATTTGACAATCGACCTTTGGATCTTCAAGTTCGGAAGACAAGCTTTCCAAAGAGTCCATGATCGCGAAGATCCAACAATCGGATTGAGAGTTATACTCAAAATGAGGTCGGCCAGGGCTACACTCTTCTCTATGAGTAAGAATGTCGCCTTGTGATGACCATAACTCCCTCGTTGCTTTGTCAAATTTAAAACGTGGCATATGAGAATTGTAGTATTTTTTGGAAGCTTTCCATTGGTGCAAAAATATTTGCATTCCATAGATTCGTTTGAGAGAAATGCCGTTTACAAGCTAGCTAGACTGAGTTGGAGTAGGAGCAGAAGCATACCCTATTTTCAAGAGGGCATATCTTTCAAAATCCCTTGTTGAAGACCCTGTTTTATGGGTCGATCTGAAAGTTTTTTAGCTGAATTTTCCAGTGGTGGGCTAAGTGTTTTCAAATTCGCAGTCTGCTCGCATCTACAGTCCATTTTCTATGAGGCCGATTTCTAGCAGAAGCAGGGGTAGTGCCGCCACCCCAGGGCAGCGTTGAGCATCACCAAAGCTCAAAATGGTAGCAGCAGGCGTGGTCACTGCAGCCCAGTCCTTGGAGAGGCTGGAAGGGTTTGCCAACTTCACGTTTTGGAAGATCCGTACCGCCTCTTTTTGGAAGAGAGGGGCTTGTGGGAGGTGGTGAGCGGCAACGAGCGCGCTCTGCCTCCATGGGCAGAAAGCATCACCGCAGCGGAGGTGGTGGCGAGAAAGACACCGCAGAAAGGTGCAGCAGATGCAAGTTCATCTACAACTGTAGCGGCGGCATATGAGGAGTAGAAGAAGAAGGACAGGCGGGCCTACAGGCTGCTTGTCAATACCATCTCCAACCCGCATCTTCAATACGTGAGTGACAAGGCTACGGCAAAAGAGGGGTGGGACACGTTGTGCAAAAAGTATGAGAGCAAGGATCCTGCATTCCTCGTGCTTTTGGAGGAGAAGATGATGGCGTTAAAAATGCAGGGTGGCAAAGGGATGGAGGCGTACTTGGACAGGGCAAAGGAGCTGGCGAAGCAGTCGAAAGCGGTCGGCAACTGATTGCCATTTTGCACAAGAGGGATGGAGGCGTACTTGGATAGGGCAAAGGAGCTGGCAAAGTAGTTGAAAGCGGCCGGCGACCGTAGACATTTTGCCACCTGAACTTTCAGTCGGATCGACAATCGGAGTAGGCTCCTCTAGACCTGAAGCTCAGCCGGATGGCTCCTTTCCCAACAATCTCGCACTTTGCCGCAGTCAGATTGCCACCTGAAAGATCAGGTGGCATAATGTCTACGGTCCAAGGTTGAGACCGATCCAACGGTCGGATTATGAGATATGAATTCTCGAAGTTTCCAGGGTCATCGACCGCCGATATCTGGGTGACTATGGACGATGGCTCCATGCCTTAGCCTGAGAAAAGAAAAGGCAAGAGGTCCAGGGTCAAGACCTGATGGGAGAAATATCCAAAAAGGTCCTAGATTCTTGGGTTGCCTTGTCAGAGTGTACTGACTAGGAAAAAGGTACCTCTCCTTACTTTTTAGGTGAGGTGAGATCCTTATGTGCTAGCCATGGACACATGGCCATTGTCCATGGGATTGTGGGTTATATGACCACTAGGAGTGTGCCATGAGAGCATTTTCTAGCTCTCTTGGTCGTGTGTCAGTGGTCAGCCTGATTGCTAGGCTGATTTGCTCTCTTGAATGAGATTATGAAATCTAGTGTGTGAGCCTTAGCCTCCATGGCTAAGTGGTGTGGCTTGTGAGAAGGCTGACTTGCCCAAACTCTAGCTCTATATATACTCCATCATTTTGAGTGATTTAACAACCATTCTTCAGCACAAGTGATGCCCTTTAAGTCCCACATGTTCGCTGCTCCAAGACTCCGTCTGTCCTCCAGATCCAAAACCTGCGACATGTCAGACTTTGCCATGAAGAGACGGTTGCGTACCTCCTTGGCCATATTCATGTTGCCAAAGTGGCACACACTAGCCTAGGTTTGCTACTGCTGCTGCTGCTGACGCTACTCTGACTGTTGCTGTTGCTCCTGTGGAGATAGCTGCTTTTGCTGCTGTTGTTGCTGCTCCTTCTGGTCCCTCTTGAACTTGAAACAGTCTTCCTTGTAGTGTCCTTCTTTCTGGAAATAGTGGCACTTGCCCTTCTTCTTGCCTCTCTGCTGCGCGGACTGCTACTGCTGTTGGTTGCGTGAGTCCATGGCCATGAAAGCTGCTTCACTGCTGGTGCTGCCGCCATTACACTTTCCTGCATTGCGACGCAGCTCTACCTACACCAGGTGCATGCAGATGATGTCCAGGTGAGAGTCGGCTGGCACTCCAACGTCTTTCGCACCATGTCATAGCTCATTGGGAGTCCCCTTAGTAAGAGGAGGATGAAGCGCGAGTCTTCCATAGGGTTGCCGGCCGCTTTCAACTGCTTCGCCAGCTCCTTTGCCCTATCCAAGTACGCTTCCACCCCTTCGCTACCTTGTATTTTCAACGCCATCATCTTCTCCTCAAAAAGCATGAGGAATGCAGGATCCTTGCCCTCATACTTCTTGCACAATGTTTCCCACTCCTCTTGTGTAGTAGCCTTGTCACTCACGTACTGAAGATGCGGATTGGAGATGGTGTTGACAAGCAACCTTTAGGCCTGCCTGTCCTTCTTCCACTCCTCATATGCCGCCGCTGCAGTTGTAGATGAACTTGCATGTGTTGCACCTTTCTGCGGCGTCTTTCCCGCCACCACCTCCGTTGCAGTGATGCCTTTTGCCTGTGGAGGCGGAGCGCGCTCGTCGCCGCTCACCACCTCCCACAAGTCCCTCTCCTCCAAAAGGAGGCGGATACGGATCTTCCAAAACATGAAGTTGGCATATCCTTCCAGCTTCTCCAAGGGCTGGGCTGCTGTTACCACGCCTGCTGCTGCCATTTTGAGCTTTGGTGATGCTCAGCGCTGTCCTTGAGTGGCGGCGCTACCCTTGCTTCTGCAGTTGCTTCTGACAGAAATCTGTCTGACAGAAAATGGACTGTAGAGGCCAGCTGACTAGAAATTTGGAAAAACTGAGCCCATCACTGGAAAATTCAGCTCAAAAACTTTCAGACCGACTCATGAAACAGGGTCATCAACAAGGGATATTTCCCTTGTTGATGACCCTGTTTCATGAGATAAGCCCTTTAAAAAACTGGGTATGTTGCTGCTCCTACTCCAGCTCAGAACAACCAGCTTGTAAACGGTGTTTCTCCCAAACGTACTGATGGAATGCAAATCTTTGTGCACCAATGGATAGCTTAGGGAAAGTACTTCAATTCACATGTGCTACGTTTTAAATTTGACAAAGAAACAAGAGAGTTATGGTCATCACAAGGCGACAGTCTTACTCGGAGAGAAGAGTGTAGCCCTGGCCGACCTCGTTTTGAGCATAACTCTCAATCCGACCATTGGATCTTTGCGATCTTGGGCTTGTTTGAAAGCTTTTCCTTCAAACTTGAAGATCTCGTGGTCGATTATCATATTTGGTAAAGGTAGTTTCCTAACCCGTCACTCTCAAAGTGACAGCGTGTGCTAGCTGAAAGTGGCAAAACTGAGCTCTGATACCAAATATTGGATCTAGAGGAGAGAGGGAGCCTTGGAGCAGCGGGCATGTGGGATTGAAAGGGCATCACTTGTGCTGAAGAATGGTTATTAAATCACTCAAAATTATGGAGTACATATAGAGCTAGAGCTTGGGCAAGTCAGCCCTCTCACAAGCCACACCACTTAGCCATGGAGGCTAAGCCTCACAGACTAGAGTCCATAATCTCACACAAGAGAGGAAATCAGCCTAGCAATCAGGCTGACCACTCACACACGACCTAGTGAGTTAGAAAATGCTCTCATGGCACACTCCTAGTGGTCACATAACCCACAATCCCATGGAGAATCGTCATGTGTCCATGGCTAGCACACAAGGATCTCATCTCACCTAATAAGTAAGGAGAGGTACCTTTTTCCTAGTCAGCATACTCTGACAAGGCAACCCAAGAATCTAGGACCTTTTTGGACATTTCTCCCATCCGGTCTTGACCCTGGACCTCTTGCCTTTTCCTTTTCTCAGGCTAAGCCATAGAGCCATCGTCCATGGTCACCCAGATATCGGCAGTCGATATTCATATATCTCAATCCGACCATTGGATCGACCTCAAACTTAGGTCGTAGACATTTTGCCACCTGATCTTTCCAATGGTCAAGTTGGATCGACGATCGGAGCAGGCATCTGGTAGTTTCCTGGAACTTGCTTCTCTAGACCTGAAACTAAGCCGGATGGTTCCTTTCCCAACAATTGTGGACTTTAATGTGGGAGCCTTGGCATCCATGGCTAAGAGGAGTGGCTTCTGAGAGGGCTAACTTTCCTAACCTCTAGCTCTATACGTACTTCATTATTTTGAGTGATTCAACAACCATTCTTCAGCATAACTGATGCATTCTCAGTCCCACATGCTTGCTACTCCAAGGTTCCCTCATTCTTCCATATCCACTACTTTGATCAAACACGACGTCTTGGCTCCTGATGAGCTTGCTAGCTGCTTGGTCCTAGAACATGTACGCCTTGTGTGCAGTGTCGTATCTGACCACTACATTGTTACGAGCATGGACATTAAGCTTGCCACTTCTTTCTCCTACTTGGACCTTTGTCCATGCAGTACAGCTCGAGACCCTTAAGTGTGAGGCATCTAGTTTTTTTCCTGACCAAGCATAATGTGGTATCCTCAGTTGCTTCTCTTGCTGCTTCTTGCCGTGCCTTCAAGCGTGTATACTTGAGTGAAATACACAAGGTAGGAAGCAGTAGTTGTAGCTTCAGTCTAGAATCGAGGTGGGTGTTTGGCGTTAAAGAGCATGCATCGTGTCATGCTAAGGATAATCTGGTTCATCCGCTCGGCAACACCATTGCTCTGGGAGATGTATGGCGTGGTAGTCTGGTGGTTATTGCCCTGTTGGCTCTATCAACTGGCCTGAGACAACAGACTAGAAAACAAGGCTAACATAATGGTACTTGCTGTCGGCTCTTAGTATTACAACTAGGAGGAGATATCACCCTCAAAATCACGAATCCATACTGAGCAGTTCATAGGAATCACTTCCTTGCAGTGTGTCCTTAGCACGTGATCGCGTTTGCACAAGGAACTTACTCATGAGATTTAGACCAGCCAATGCTTCTTTAGTATTTCCCCTGGTGGAAAACTGTGTGAGGAGTCTCAAAGATAAGAACTATAATCAATGACAAGCAAATGATGGGCACTTATAGTCCTAGCGCCAGCCTCTAGCCTATGCACAGAGTGACTCCTTCGATAAAGAACTTTGGGGACAATCTAGATTGCATCATCCTCCTTGCCACATGGCACTCCCTGTGACCGCCAAGTGGCACCAGCCACCAGGAAGGACCTTGGAATATTCTAAGATGTCTCTTACAACCTTCCTGTCCCACTTTTAGTCACAAAGAAAATTAGTCACTAGGCTAGGATAAGACCCAGCAACCTCTCACTCCAGAGACTAACTCTAGAACGTCTAATCCAGAAGCAGTTGTCCTAGTTAGTTTTTGTTGGCTATACTACCTAGTTTAGACCAAGGGAATATGCTCCAAAGGAGTAGTGCATGCCTTGTCTATCTGGACTAGACATAGGGGACTTATTCCAAGGGAGCAGTGCATGCCTAGACCGTCTTGTGCCTGTCCAAATGTCAACTATGGACAAGGGGAATATCAGGTCAACAAACTCTCCCTTGTACCTCTGTCCATTTTTTGTGAGATATCTCCTCTCTCCAGCTATCTTGGCCTTAGTCTTTGTCGGCTGCGTTGACCATACCGATGCCTCCTGTGTCTATAGAATGTAATTTATTGTCAAGTGCCTTGGTCATGCAATCTGCGAGTATCTTCTTGGTCTCCACGTATTCCATGTCCATAATCTCCTTTGTGACCAGCTCGTGTGAGTAGAGGCACCTGATGTCGATGTGCTTGGTCTGCCGGGAGATGACGTCATCTTGTCCCATTTTCATCAGACTCTTGTTGTCGATGAGAACCTCAGTAGCTTTTTTCTGTGGCACTTTCATCTCAGCAAGCAAACTGTGTCGTCATTAATTCTCCTTGCATACTTCAAACAGAGTGATATACTATACCTTAGCGGTAGAGAGGGAGACACACTGTTGTTTTCTGCTTACCCAAGAAATTACACCACCATTCAAGGGGTACACAAAGCCCGAGGTGGACTTTTTATCATCAATTCTTCTTCCCTAGTCAGTGTCCATGTAGTACACAAGCCATAGTGGGTCAAATCCCTCTTAGCCTCCAAATTAGAGTCTCATGTAGCGTGTCTTCTATAGATGGCGCATGATGTAGTTGACTGCTTGCCAGTGTTGTAGTCCTCGATTGGCAACAAACCTTCTCACTTGTCTCGTAGCATAACAGATATCAGGGCGTATTTCTACCATGGTATACATGAGGTTGCCAACAGCAGACTATGAGGTAATGTTCTCCATCTCACGCCATTCTTCTTCTGTATTGCGGCTCATGGAGGAGGAGCTTGATGTCTGTTGTCATGGGTGTACTAATGGGCTTGCAGCCCTCCATGTTCTAGCGCTTGAGGACCTCCATGATGTACTTGGTTTGGTTCAGCTAGATGGTGCTTGCTACTCAATTGCAGTGGACGGCTATCGCGAGGTAGACCTCGAGCAGATCCATGTCCTTCGTCTTGAACATGTTGCTAAGATCTGTCTTCGGCTTGTTGAACAGCTCGACTTACAATTCGCAGATGATCACATCATCCACGTACATTGCAACCAGCATTAAGCCTTGCTTATCCTATCGTACATAGATACTTGGGTCATTCTGGCAGTGCGTGAAGGTGAGCCCGGCCATAAAGCCATCCATCTCCTTGTACCATATCCTCGAGGCCTATTTTAGCCCGTAGAGTACTTTTACCGGTTTGCAAGTCCTACCCTTTGGAGCTTTTGCTCCCTCGGGCACTTCCATCAGCACTTCTTTGTCTAGCTTTTTGTAGAGGAAAGCTTTCTTGATGTCCATCTGGTGGACATCCAGATCTTTGGCAGCAGCGATATATAACGTGGATATGATGGAGGCAAAGGTGACGACAGGCACGAAGGTCTCGTTGTACTCTGAGCCTACACACTGGAAAAACCCCTTTGCTATAACTCTTGCCTTGTACTTGTCAATAGTACCATCCTACTTGAACGTTTTCTGGAGTATCCACTTTGACCCCACCACGTACGCGTTTGGAGCCCTGTCCACCAAAACCCATGTTCCGTTCTCTTTAATGGATGTGAGTTTGCTATCAACTACCTCCTTCTACGTGGCCACATCTGGCATGCTCATAGCCTTCGCTACGGTCACACGCTCTCCCAGAGCCAAGCATGACCAGCTTAGTTCGGTCCATTCCGCACCCTTGGTATCATACTTGGGTGAAGGTTTCTTTTGGCATGTATTACGTCAGAAGTTGTTGATGGTACTTCAAGGCTCAGTTGCTTTTGTTACTCCTGCGTTGCCCGTGATCCATTGTTTGAGGAACAACCACTGACCTTAGAGTTTGACTCAAGACCTCGGACGACTCACACTCAGTTTTAGAGTCGGTCGTTGCGTTAGCCGACACAGCCACTTTTACTACAGCACTAACCTTTACTGGCACCATCTGTCAGTTCTCAAGTGCCTGATCACAAGACTCGAGAAACACAATCCACTCTCCTGATTTGGGAGCATGGACAAGATCCAACGCATCTCCCTTGCTGATCGTCCTTTCATCAAACTCGACATCTCAGTTCCTAATGCGTTTTCCAGCCGCTTGGTCTCACAGCGTGTACGCCTTGTGTGCACCATCATATCCAACCATTACATACTTGCGAGTACTTACATCCACCTTGCCGCTTTCTTCTTATGCTTGGACCTTTGTCCTGGTAGTACAGCCAAAGATCCTCAAGTATAAGGCATCTGGCTTCTTCCCTGACCAAGGTCCCTGTGGCGTCCTCAGCTGCTTCTCTTACTACTTATTTCCACACCTTCCAAGCGCGGCTGCAGGAGTGAGATTCACAAGATAGCAAGCAGTTCTTGTATCTTTAGCCCAAAAGTGACGTTATAGTTAGGTATCAAAGAGTATGCTTCGTGTCATGCGAGGATAGTCTGGTTGATGTGCTCGGTAACGCCATTGCTCTTGGGGATATAAGACGTGATGGTCTGGTGGTTGATGCCATGTTGGCTCAACCAGCCTTTGCATACCTTGTACTCACCATCGTTGTCCGTGTGTAGTCCCTTGACCTTCTTGCTGGTCTGCCGCTCTATTATTGCGACAAACTGTGGTCATTGATGAAGGTCAAGGAATACTTGCTACCACCGTTTGAAGGAGAGTAAAATATTCCGCACTCATCAGAGTTAATCAGGTGTAAGATTGTTACCACATGTTATCTATTACACTCAAAGGGCTTTTTCTTTGCCTTGTCTTGGAGGCATGCCTCACATAGCTTCTTGCACTTGTCCTCATCCTTGGCCTTGCATCCCTCTATTTCATGAACCACTTCATGCTGCTCCATATCTTGTAGTGTGCTGTCAGCCACATGGCTGAATTGCTTGTGCTACACCTTAGCATCTATGCCTTTGGTGGAGTTGGCCGTCATGGTGACGGATGGTAGTGCAACATCAGACTTTGGAGACTTGGGCTCTTCAACCGCTGCATATCTCTCATTTGTATCCTCAAGGAGCTTGATCTGTAGCACGTATAGCCCATGAACTATTTGGACCTGTGTGACAAGACACTCCTTGGGATAGGAGATCTTGATATCCTTGTTTTTCACGATAATGACCTCCATGAAGACAATCGTCATGTTATGATATGTGATTTTGGATACCAATGAGATGTTTGCCGTAAAAGATGGCATGTAGACAAATTCTCTAGCTTTAAGTGTTTTTCAGCACTGTTCATGTTGGTGTTGATCAGCTTTTCTCCCTCACCTTGCGCATTGAAAAGGCTGTCGTTGGCACACCTGAAGCGATGTTCTGTGTCCCCAATGGAGATAAATCCATCCTTCTCCCTTCAAGAGTGGTGGTTTGTACCAAAGTCAAGCCCGTTGGCTCCATGCTTGAGCAGTGCCACTCCCTTGGATGCCGGTACACTCTCAGCCATCATGTTCGTCAACTCCTTATCCTTTCCTTTGCCCTTATTTCAACCACCATGATCTACGTCTTCTTTCTGAGGTATCCTGTACTTTCTTGCCCAATGTCCAGGCTTGTCATAGTTATGGCACTTCCTAGGACGCTTTGAATCCTTTCCACCACCACCATTGCCTCTTCCTCCACCACCACTTGTTTCGCTGCTACTTTGACCAGATGAGAAGCTGCCACAACCACCGTACAGTGAAGGATAGGCTAAATGTTGCCCTTACTACCGCTACGACGCATGGCCTTATTGCACACGTATCCAGACACTGCCTCATACGTCAAATCCTCCTCCTTCCAACCGTCAAAGCTGGTGATCAGAGGACCCCAGCTTTCAGGTACCGCCATGAGGACGATCATTTCCTGCATGTTGGTGTCAATTTCCTAGTTCATTTGGGTCACTTGGTGCACCACTCCTTCAACTACAATAGGAAGTCCGCAATCAACTCTTGCTTGCTCATCCTCATCAAAATCAGCTTTTGAAGGATGAAGAGGCGATTTCCAAGAGCCGTTGATTGTGTACACATGGAAGCTTCTCATTAGCCTTTGATGCATGTGTCATAAATTGTAGTGGATCTGTAAGAGAGAGGGAGCATTGGACCAGTGAGCATGTGGGACCAAAAGGGCATCAGTTGTGCTGAAGAATGGTTGTTGAATCACTCAAAATGATGGAGTATATATAGAGCTAGAGCTTGGGCAAGCCAGCCCTCTCACAAGCCACTCCACTTTGTCATGGAGACCAAGGCTCACACTAGAGTCCAAAATCTTACACAAGAGAGGAAATCAGCTTAGCAATCAGGCTCACCAGTCACACATGACCTAGAGAGGTAGAGGCTCACACATTAGAGTCCACAAACTCACCTCGCCTAAAATTTGAGGGGAGGGACTTTTATCCTAGTCAGCACACTCTGACAAGGCAATCCTAAGACCAAGGACCTTTTTGGATATTTCTCCCATAAGGTCCTTAGCCTGGACCTCTTGCGTTCTTCTTTTCTCAGGCTAAGGCATGGAGCCGTCACCCATGGTCACCCAGACATCGACGATCCATGACCCCAAAAACTTCTGAAATTCATATCTCCTAACCCAACCATTAGATTAGCCTGAAACTTGGATCGTAGATAATTTGCCACGTAATCTCAGATTAACGATTGGAGCCGGGATCTGGTAGTGTTCTGGAACTTGAACCTGTGGACCTCAAACTAAGCCGGAGAGCCCCTTTCCCAACAATCTCCAACTTTGCCGCAGTCAGAGTAGACTGAGTCCACATGCCTTCATACATAACTGTTCCTTCTCACGGGTCATCGGCTTGGTGTAGAAATCAGTGACCTGCTTGCTGGTTGGAGTAAACTCCTGCTTGATAGCACCCTCCTGAACCATGTGTCTGAAACGATACATGATGTTGGTGTGTTTGGTGGAAGCATAGTGCTCAGGATTCTACGTGAGTGTGATTGCGCTCTGGTTGTCGACGTGCATGGGAACTGGAACTTTAGACTCCCACTCATCTCCGCCATGAGACGCTGAAGCCAAACTGCTTCCTTGGCTCTAAAGCTGACAGAGGCACTCAACTTCCGTGCTTGAGGTGGCCACGACCATCTGGCGCTTGCTGTACCAACTGATGGTCCCACCATTCATGAGGAACACATGTCCAAAGATGGACTTGCGGTCCTTAGGGTTCGAAGTCCTATCTACGTCTGTATAGCCGATGATGTTGTCGTTGTTACTATTTTAGGTGATGCCGATGCTCATGATTCCACCAAGGTAGCGGAAGATCTGCTTCACTGCCTTCTGGTGTTCAGGTCCGGAATTAGTCATGTACTGGTATTGGATCTAGATGAGAGAGGGAGCCTTGGAGCAGCAAGTATGTCGGACTAAAATGACATCAGTTGTGTTGAAGAATAGTTTTTGAATCACTCAAAATGATGGAGTACATATAGAGCTAGAGCTTGGGTAAATAAGTCCTCTCACAAGCCACACCACTTAGCCATGTAGGCTAAGGCTCACACTCTAGCGTCAACAATCTCACACACGAGAGAAAATCAGCCTAGCAATCAGACTGACCAGTCACACACAATCTAGAGAGCTAGAGAATGCTCTCATGGCTCACTCCTAGTGGTAACAAAACCCACAATCCCATGGTGAATCACCATGTGTCCATGGCTAGCACACAAGGATCTTACCTCACCTAAAAGTAAGGAGAGGTACTTTTATCCTAGTCTGTACACTCTGAAAACGCAATCCTAAGACCAAAAAACGTTTTGGATATTTCTCCCATCAGGTCTTCAGCCTAGACCTCTTGTCTTTTTCTTTTCTAAGGCTAAGGCATGGATCCGTCACTTATGGACACCAGACATCGGCAGTCCATGACCCTAGATCGCCCAATCGGACTCTTGGATCACCTTAAAACTTCGACCAAGGATAAATTGCTACCCGATCTTTCTGATGGTACAGTCGAATCAAAGATCGGAGCAGGTATCTGGTAGTTTATTGGAACTTGCTCTTGTGGACCTGAAACTGAGCCGGATGACCCAATGTCTAACAATCTCCCACTTTGCCACAGTTAGAGTGGGCTGAGTCCACATGCCTTCATTCAAAACTGCTGCTTCTCACGGGTCACTGGCTTGGTACAGAAATTAGGGACCTCCTTGATGGTTGGATTGAACTTCAGCTTGATAGCACCCTCTTGCACCATGTGCCTGATGAAGTGATAGGCGATGTCGATGTGTTTGGTACGAGCATGGTGCTCGGGATTCTTGGCAAGTGCAATTGCACTCTGGTTGTCGACGCACATGGAAACTGAAACTGCTGCACTCCCATTCATCTCCCCCATGAGACGTTGAAACCAAACTACTTCCTTGGCTCTAAATCTGAGAGAGACGTCCTCAGCTTCCGTACTTAAGGTGGCCACACCCACCTACCGCTTCTTGTACCAAGTGATGGCTTCAAACTTCATGAGGAACACACGTCAAGAGATGGACTTGTGGTCGTTAGGATTTCAAACCCAAACTACGTTTGTGTAGCTTATGATGTAGTTGTTGTTACCGTTCTAGGTGATGCTGATGTTGATGGTTCCGGCAAGGTAGCGGAAGATCCAGTTCACTCCCTTCTGGTATTCAGGTCTGTTGGGAAAGAAGCCATCCGACTAAGTTTCAGGTCCACAGGAGCAAGTTCCAGGAAACTACCAAAAGGCTCCTCCGATCGTCAATCTGACTTCACCATTGGAAAGATCAGGTGGCAAATTGTCTACGATCCAAGTTTGAGGCTGATCCAACTGTCGGATTGGGAGATATGAGTTTTCGAAGTTTCCGGGGTCATGGACCACCGATGTCTGGGTGGCCATGGGTGATGGCTCCATGCCTTAGCCTGAGAAAAGAAAAAGGCAAGAGGTCCAGGGTCAAGACCTGATGGGAGAAATATCCAAAAAGGTCCTTGATTTTAGGATTGCCTTGTCAGAGTGTGCTAACTAGGATCAAGGTACCTCTCCTTACTTTTTAGGTGGGGTGAGATCCTTGTGTGCTAGCCATGGACACATAGCGATTCTCCATGGGTTTGTGGGTGATGTGACCACTAGGAGTGTGCCATGAGAGCATTCTCTAGCTCTCTAGGTCGTGTGTGACTGGTCAGCCTGATTGTTAGGTTGATTTCCGCCCTTGTGTGAGGTTGTGGACTCTAGTTTGCGAGCCTTAGCCTCCATGGCTAAGTGGTGTGGCTTGTGAGAGGGCTGACTTGTCCAAGCTCTAGCTCTATATGTACTCCATCACTTTAATTGATTGAATAACCATTCTTCAGAACAAGTGATGCCCTTTCAGTCCTACATGCTCGCTGCTCCAAGGCTCCCTCTCTCCTCCAGATCCAACATTTGGTATCAGAGCCAAGTTCTGCGAGATTCAGCTAGTACATACCATCACTTTGAAAGTGACAGGTTAGGGTCAAACCTTGACCAAATTTGACGATGGACCACAAGAGCTTCAAGATCGGAAGACAAGATTTCTAACGAGTCCAAGATCGCGAAGATTCAACAGTCGGATTGAGAGTTATGCTCAAAACGAAGTCGGCCAGTGTTACACTCTTCTCTATGAGTAAGACTGTCGCCTTGTGATGACCATTACTCTCTTGTCTCTTTGTCAAATTTAAAACGTGGCACATGAAAAATGTAGTATTATTCCTAAGCTTTTCATTGGTGCAAACATATTTGCATTCCATCAATTCACTTGGGAGAAACGCCGTTTACAAACTGGCTGGTCTGAGTTGGAGTAGGAGCAAAAGCATACCCTGTTTTCAAGAGGGCATATCTTTCAAAATCCCCTATTGATGACCCTGTTTTATGGGTCGATCTGAACGGTTTGGAGCTGAATTTTCCAGTGGAGGACTCAGTTTTCCAAATTCCTAGTCTGCTGGCATCTACAGTCCATTTTCTGTCAGACAGATTTCTGGCAGAAGCAGCAGCAGCAGAATGGGTAGCGCCGCCACCCAAGGGCAGCGTTGAGCATCACCAAAGCTCAAAATGGCAACAGCAGGCGTGGTAACAGCAGCCCAGCCTTTGGAGAGGCTCGAAGGACGCGCCAAATTCACGTTTTGGAAGATCTGTACCCGCCTCCTTTTGGAGGAGAGGGGCTTTGGGAGGTGGTGAGCGGCGACGAGCGCGCTCTGCCTCCACAGGCAGAAGGCATCACCGCAGTTGAGGTTGTGGCGGAGAAGACACCGCAAAAAGGTGTAGCAGGTGCAAGTTCATCTACAACTGCAGCGACGGCATATGAGGAGTGGAAGAAGAAAGAAGCATACAGGCTGCTTGTCAACACCATCTCCAACCCGTATCTTCAGTACTTGAGTGACAAGGCTACTGCAAAAGAGGGATCGGACATATTGTGCAAGAAGTATGAGAGCAAGGATGTGCATTCCTCATGCTTTTGGAGGAGAAGATGATGGCGTTGAAAATGCAAGGTGGCGAAGGGATGGAGGCAAACTTGGACAGGGCAAAGGAGCTGGCAAAGCAGCTGAAAGCGGCCGGCAACCCTGTCGAAGATACGCGCTTCATCCTCCTCTTGCTGAGGGGACTCCCAATGAGCTATGACACGGTGCGGGAGATGCTAGAGTGCCAGCCGACTCTTGACCTGGACTACATCTGCACGTACCTGGTGCAGGTAGAACTGCGTCGCAATGCAACAAAGCGCAATGGCGGGAGCAGCAGCAGTGAAGCATCTTTCATGGCCATGGGCTCACACAACTAGCAGCAGCAGCAGTCCGGGCAGCAGAGAGGCAAGAAGAAGGACAAGTGCCACTATTGCCAGAAAGAGGGGCACTACAAGAAATAGTATCTCAAGTTCAAGAGGGTCCACAAGGAGGAGCAACAGTAGCGGCAAAAGCAACAATCTCCATAGCAGCAGCAGCAACAGTCACAGCAGCGTCAGCAGCAGCAGCAAAAACAGGCTGGTGTGCGTCACTTTCGCAACATGAATGTGGCCAGGGAGGTGCGGGACCGTCTCTTCATGGCAAAATCTGACATGTCACAAGTGGAGAAGGCGGATCTCGCATGGTACAAGGACTCAAGGTGTACCAAGAGCCTAGAACATCACAAGGAGTGGTTTACGCAACTGCTGTCCATCCCTCCCCGTCCTATCGCTCTGGGTGATGATCGAGTAGTGTATGCTGAGGGGATTGGGATTGTGGAGATGTGGTTGGAGACCCCACGTGGCATTGAAGTGGGAGTGTTCCATGGCGTACTGTACGTACCTAATGCTGCGTTCAATCTTCTCTCAGTATCCTCTCTCACCAACACAGGACTATGAGTCATCTTTGACAACGACTATGGCTACATCCTCGACAAGGAAACAAGAGAGGAGTTGGCCAGGTCGGTGGAGGAAGGCGACATATTCCGCCTGTTGGGGTCGACCAAGATCCCGCGTGAGCAGAGTCTTGAAGCACTGGTGCAGGCAACAGATGAGGAGATCGGGCATGCACGCTATGGCCACATCGGCATGCGCGCCTTGTAGCAGCTTCAAGCAAAACAGATCGTGCGTGACTTGCCCACCATCTCCAACTTTGAGCATCAGCTGTGCATTGGCTGTTTGGAAGGGAAGCAGCATCGTGAGGCATTCTCTGGAGCAGGGGAGCATGCAAAAGAGGTACGGGAGCTCGTCCACACAAATTTGTGTGGCCCGATGCAGACCCAAAGCTTTGGAGGCTCTAGGTATTTTCTGACCTTCATTGATGATTTTGTTGGGAAAGGAGCCATCCGGCTCAATTTCAGGTCCACAGGAGCAAGTTCCACGAAACATCCGGATGCCTACTCCGATCGTCAATCCGTCTTCACCATTGGAAAGATCAGGTGGCAAATTATATACGGTCCAAGTTTCAGGCCGATCCAACGGTCGGACTGGGAGATATGAGTTTTCAAAGTTTCGGGGGTCATCGACCGTCGATGTCTGGGTGGCCATGGGTGATGGCTCCATGCCTTAGCCTGAGAAAAGAAAAAGGCAAGAGGTCCAGGGTCAAGACCTGATGGGAGAAAATATCCAAAAAGGTCCTTGGTCTTAGGATTGCCTTGTCAGAGTGTGCTGACTAGGATAANCTCTAGTGTGTGAGCCTTAGCCTCCATGGCTAAGTGGTGTGGCTTGTGAGAGGGCTGACTTGCCCAAGCTCTAGCTCTATATGTACTCCACTATTTTGAGTGATTGAACAACCATTCTTCAGCACAAGTGATGCCCTTCCAATCACACATGCTCGCTGCTCCAAGGCTCCCTCTCTCCTCAAGTTCCAACATTTGGTATCAGAGCCAAGTTCTGTCACTTCCAGCCAGCACAGGCCGTCACTTTGAGAGTGACGGGTTGGTATAAAACCTTCACCAGATTTGACGATCCACCACCGGAACTTCAAGTTCAAGAGACAAGCTTTCCAACGAGCCCAAGATCGCGAAGATCCAACGGTCGGATTGAGAGTTAAGCTCAAAACGAGGTCAGCCAGGGCTATACTCTTCTCTATGAGTAAGACTGTCGCCTTGTGATGACCATAACTCTCTCGTTTCTTTGTCAAATTTAAAAAGTGAGACATGCGAATTGTGGTATTTTTCCTAAGATTTCCATTGGTGCAAAAATATTTGCATTCCATCGATTAGTTTGGGAGAAACGCCGTTTACAAACTGGCTGGTCTGAGTTGGAGTAGGAGCAGAAGCATACCCTGTTTTCAAGAGGGCATATCTTTCAAAATCCCCTGTTGATGACCCTGTTATATGCATCGATCTGAAAGGTNTGAGCCTTAGCCTCCATGGCTAAGTGGTGTGGCTTGTGAGAGGGCTGACTTGCCCAAGCTCTAGCTCTATATGTACTCCATCATTTTGAGTGATTCAACAACCATTCTTCAGCACAAGTGATGCCCTTTCAGTCCCACATGCTCGCTGCTCCAAGGCTCCCTCTCTCCTCCAGATCCAACATTTGGTATCAGAGCCAGATTCTGCGAGATTCAGCCAACACAGGCCGTCAGTTTGAGAGTGACGGGTTAGGGTCAAACCTTGACCAAATTTGACGATCGACCATTACAAGCGTTCCAACGAGCCCAAGATCGCGAAGATCCAACGGTCGGTTTGAGAGTTATGCTCAAAACGAGGTCGGCCAGGACTACACTCTTCTCTATAAGTAAGACTGTCGCCTTGTGATGACCATAACTCTCTTGTTTCTTTGTCAAATTTAAAAAGTGGCACATGCGAATTGTAGTATTTTTCCTAAGCTTTCTATTGGTGCAAAAATATTTGCATTCCATGGATTCGTTTGGGAGAAACGCCGTTTACAATCTGGCTGGTCTGAGTTGGAGTAGGAGCAAAAGCATACCCTGTTTTCAAGAGTGCATATCTTTCGAAATCCCCAGTTGATGACCCTGTTTTATGGGTCGATCTGAAAGGTTTTGAACTGCATTTTCTAGTGGTGGGCTCATTTTTTCCAAATTTCTAGTCTGCTGGCATCTAAAGTTCATTTTCTATCAGACAGATTTCTGGCAGAAGCAGCAGCAGAAGAAGGGGTAGCGCCGCCACCCAAGGGCAGCGTTGAGCATCACCAAAGCTCAAAATGGCAGCAGCAGGCGTGGTAACAGCAGCCCAGCCCTTGGAGAGGCTGGAAGGACGCGCCAACTTCACGTTNACCATAACTCTCTCGTTTCTTTGTCAAATTTAAAAAGTGAGACATGCGAATTGTGGTATTTTTCCTAAGATTTCCATTGGTGCAAAAATATTTGCATTCCATCGATTAGTTTGGGAGAAACGCCGTTTACAAACTGGCTGGTCTGAGTTGGAGTAGGAGCAGAAGCATACCCTGTTTTCAAGAGGGCATATCTTTCAAAATCCCCTGTTGATGACCCTGTTATATGCATCGATCTGAAAGGTTTTGAGCTGAATTTTCCAGTGGTGGGCTCAGTTTTTCAAAATTCCCAGTCTGCTGGCATCTACAGTCCATTTTCTGTCAGACAGATTTCTGGCAGAAGCAGCAGCAGAAGCCGGGATAGCGCCTCCATCCAAGGGCAGCGCTGAGCATCACCAAGGCTCAAAATGGCAGCAGCTGGCGTTGTAATAGCAGCCCAGCCTTTGGAGAGGCTGGAGGGACGCGCCAACTTCACGTTTTGGAAGATCCGTACCCGCCTCCTTTTGGAGGAGAGGGGCTTGTGGGAGGTGGTAAGCGGCGACGAGCCGGCTCCAGATCCACAGGCAAAAGGCATCACCGCAGCGCAGGTGGTGGCGGGGAAGACACCGCAAAAGGGTGCAGCTGATGCGGGTTCTTCTGCAGCTGTACCAGCGACGTACGAGGAGTGGAAGAAGAAGGACAGGCAGGCCTACAGGTTGCTTGTCAACACCATCTCCAACCCGCATCTTCAGTACGTGAGTGACAAGGCTACTGCAAAGGAGGGGTGGGACACGTTGTGCAAGAAGTATGAGAGCAAGGATCCTGCATTCCTCATGCTTTTGGAGGAAAAGATGATGGCGCTGGAAATGCAGGGAAGTGAAGGGATGGAGGCGTACCTGGACAGGGCAAAGGAGCTGGTGAAGCAGCTTTCATGGCCATGGGCTCACACAACCAGCAGGAGCAGCAGTCTGGGCAGTAGAGAGGCAAGAAGAAGGCCAAGTGCCATTATTGCCAGAAAGAGGGGCACTACAAGAAAGAGTGCTTCAAGTTCAAGAGGGACCAGAAGGAGCAGCAGCAGCAGCAGCAAAAGCAGCAATCTCCACAACAACAGCAGCAGCAGTCACAGCAACGTCAGCAGCACCAGCAGCTGCAGCAGCAGAACAAGACCGGCTTGCGGCATTTTGGCAACATGAACGTGGCCAAAGAGGTGCGCGACCGCCTTTTCATGGCGAAGTCTGACATGTCGCAGAAGGAGAAGGCGGATTTGGCGTGGTACAAAGACTCTGGGTGTACCAAGAGTCTGACGCACCACAAGGAGTGGTTTACGCAGTTGCTGTCCATCCCTCCCCGTCCTATCGCTTTGGCTGATGATCGGGTGGTGTATGCTGAAGGGATTGGGATTGTGGAGATGTGGTTGGAAACCCCTCGTGGCATTGAAGTGGGAGTGTTCCATGGCGTGCTGTACGTACCTAATGCTGCGTTCAATCTTCTCTCAGTATCCTCTCTCACCAACACAGGACTGCGAGTCGTCTTTGACGATGACTATGGCTACATCCTCGACAAGGAAACAGGAGAGGAGTTGGCCAGGTCGGTGAAGGAAGGCGACATGTACCGCCTGCTGGGGGCAACCAAGATCCCGCGTGAGCAAAGTCTTGCAGCAGTGGTGCAGGCAACAGATGGCGAGATCTGGCATGCGCGCTACGGCCACATCGGCATGCGCGCCTTGCAGCAGCTTCAAGCAAAGCAGATGGTGCGTGACNTGCGGACCGATGCAGACCCAGAGCTTTGGAGGCTCTAGGTATTTCCTGACCTTCATTGATGATTTCAGCCGTTACACTGCTGTGTACTTCCTTCCTTCCAAGGACCAATGCTTTGACAGGTTCAAGGAGTTCAAGGCCATGGTGGAGAACCAGACTGGCAAGAAGATCAAGGCGCTGCGTACCGATCGCGGTGGAGAGTACCTGAGCAAGGAATTTCAGGACTACCTCGCAGCAGCTGGCATCAAGGCGCAGCGTACCGCGCCGTACTCGCCGTAGCAGAACGGTGTAGCAGAACGCGCCAACCGTACCATTGTGGAGTCGGCGCGCTCCATGCTGCACGCGGCTCGGCTGACCTACGACTTCTGGGCTAAAGTAGTGAGCACTGCGGTTTACATCAAGAACCGCAGTCCAACTAAGGCGCTGGAGCAGATGACACCGTACGAGGCGTGGTTCGGCAAGAAACCGAGCGTGGGTCATCTCCGAGCATTTGGCAGCCTGGCGCACATGCACGTGCCCAAGGAGAAGCGGCAAGAATGGGACGCAAAGTGTGCGCAGATGCTGATGATTGACTACGACGTGGCAAGCAAGGCCTATCGCCTCTACGAGAGGGATACAGGCCACGTCCTCATCTCCAGGGATGTCGTCTTCAACGAGAGCAACGTCATCGGCACCAACATTGTCTGTGAAGAGGCAGCAGAACCAGCAGCTGACGAGACAGTGGGAGCAGGAATCCTTCCTGACCCAGTCTCTCCGGATCATTCCTCTACTGTGACAGTGGGAGAATCACTCTACTCTCCCATGTCTGATGCAGCAGATACAGCAGCCACACCGGCAGAAGCAGAGAAGGGAGATGTAGCACCACCATCAGCAGCAGTTGTGCCAACAGCACCGCGCCAACCGCCCGCTAATGCTCCAGCGCCAGGTCGTAGGTACCCTCTTAGGGTGCGTTACAAGCCTGGTGAGCGTGGCCAGTTCTGGATGCTGCAGAAACCAGAACAGATGAACGTCGCAGTTGTAGCAGATTCAAATGAGCCAACGTCATACAAGGAGGCCATGGCTGCACCGGATGCAGCAGATTGGGCGCAAGCCGTGCAGCAGGAGATACAATCGCAACTGGACAACGGCACGTGGGAGCTGACTAAGCGTCCACGTGGACGTAAGGTGATCAAGTGCAAGTGGGTGTTCAAGAAGAAGCGGGGAGCAGATGGTAACCTGGAAAAGTACAAGGCGAGGCTGGTCGCCAAGGGCTACTCGCAGCAGGAGGGCATCGACTACACAGAAACTTTTGCCCCTGTTGCAAAGTTTGCCTCTATGCGCACGCTCCTCTCTTATGCAGCAGCTGAGGATTTCGAGGTTCACCACATGGATGTCAAGACGGCATTCTTGAATGGTGACTTGGAGGTGGAGATCTACATGGAGCAGCCGGAGGGGTTCGTCATGGATGGCCAGGAGCACCTGGTTTGCAAGCTGCAGAAGTCGCTGTACGGCCTCAAGCAAGCGTCGCGTGCTTGGAACCAGAAGTTGGATACGGCGTTGCAGTGCATGGGGTTTGAGCGCACTGAGTGTGACTACAGCGTGTATCGCTGGCAGCATGAGCATGAGATCCTCATCATCATTGTCTACGTGGATGACATGCTCCTCCTTTCCGACAGTATGTCTGCACCGCAGGAGTTCAAAGAGGTCATGCAGGAGCGCTTCCAGATGTCTGATCTCGGGGAGGCATCATACTTCCTCGGCATCCAGATCACGCGTGATCGCAAATACCGCTCTCTCTCGCTACAGTAGAGTCGCTACATCAAGGACATCCTGTAGCGGTTCGGCATGGCGGAGGCCAAATCCATCGGCACGCCGCTGGAGACGCGGCAGTACCTCATGAGCTTCAGTGGGGAAGTGGATGCAGCTGAGCGACAGAAGTACCAGAGCGCCGTCGGCAGTCTTATGTACCCGATGGTAGCAACCAGGCCTGACCTTGCACAGGCTGTTAGCGCTGTGAGCCAGCACATGGCGAACCCCGGACCTGAGCACCAGAAGGCACTGAAGCGGATCTTCCGCTACCTTGCTGGAACCATCAACGTCGGCATCACCTACAACGGCAACGACAACAGCATCATCGGCTACACAGATGCAGATTGGGCTTCAAATCCTGAGACCCGCAAGTTTATCTCTGGACATGTGTTTCTCATGAATGGAGGTGCCATCAGCTGGTGCAGCAAGCGAGAGGTGGTCGTGGCCACCTTGAGCACAGAAGCTGAGCACGTCTCTCTCAGCTTTGGAGCCAAGGAAGCAGTTTGGCTCCAGCGTCTCATGGCGGAGATGAGTGGGAGTGTAGCAGTTCCAGTTCCTGTGCGGGTCAACAACCAGAACGCAATCGAACTCGCCAAGAATCCTGAGCACCATGCACTCACCAAGCACATTGACATCGCATATCACTTCATCAGGCACATGGTGCAGGAGGGTGCTATCAAGCTGGAGTTTACTCCAACCAGCAAGCAGGTCGCTGATTTCTCCACCAAGCCAGTGACCCGTGAGAAGCAGCAGTTCTGCATGAAGGCATGTGGACTCAGGCCACTTTGACTGTGGCAAAGTGGGAGATTGTTGGGAAAGGAGCCATCCGGCTCAATTTCAGGTCCACAAGAGCAAGTTCCAGGAAAATTCCAGATGCCTACTCCTATCGTGGATCTGTCTTCATCATTGGAAAGATCAGGTGGCAAATTATCTACGGTCCAAGTTTCAGGCCGATCCAACGGTCGGATTGGGAGATATGAATTCTCAAAGTTTCGAGGGTCATGGACCGTCGATGTCTGGGTGGCCATGGGTGATGGCTCCATGCCTTAGCCTGAGAAAAGAAAAAGGCAAGAGGTCCAGGGTCAAGACCTGATGGGAGAAAATATCCAAAAAGGTCCTTGGTCTTATGATTGCCTTGTCAGAGTGTGCTGACTAGGATAAAGGTACCTCTCCTTACTTTTTAGGTGAGGTGAGATCCTTGTGTGCTAGCCATGGACACATGGCGATTCTCCATGGGTTTGTGGGTGATGTGACCACTAGGAGTGTGCCATGAGAGCATTCTCTAGCTCTCTAGGTTGTGTGTGACTGGTCAGCCTGATTGTTAGGCTGATTTCCTCCCTTGTGTGAGATTGTGGACTCTAGTGTGTGAGCCTTAGCCTCCATGGCTAAGTGGTGTGGCTTGTGAGAGGGCTGACTTGTTGGGAAAGGAGCCATCCAGCTCAGTTTCGGGTCCACAAGAGCAAGTTCCAGGAAGCTACCAGATGCCTACTCCGATCGTCGATCTGACTTCACCATTGAAAAGATCAGGTGGCAAATTGTCTACGGTCCAAGTTTCAGCCCGATCCAACGGTCGGATTGGGAGATATCAATTTTCGAAGTTTCGGGGGTCATGGACCGTCGATGTCTGGGTGGGCATGGGTGATGGCTCCATGCCTTAGCCTGAGAAAAGAAAAAGGCAAGAGGTCCAGGGTCAGGACCTGATAGGAGAAATATCCAAAAAGGTCCTTGGTCTTAGGATTGCCTTGTCAGAGTGTGCTGACTAGGATAAAGGTACCTCTCCTTACTTTTTAGGTGAGGTGAGATCCTTGTGTGCTAGCCATGGACACATGGCGATTCTCCATGGGTTTGTGGGTTATGTGACCACTAGGAGTGTGCCATGAGAGCATTCTCTAGCTCTCTAGGTCGTGTGTGAGTGGTCAGCCTGATTGCTAGGCTGATTTCCTCCCTTGTGTGAGATTATGGATTCTAGTGTGTGAGCCTTAGCCTCCATGGCTAAGTGGTGTGGCTTGTGAGAGNAGAGTGTGCTGACTAGGATAAAGGTACCTCTCCTTACTTTTTAGGTGAGGTGAGATCCTTGTGTGCTAGCCATGGACACATGGCGATTCTCCATGGGTTTGTGGGTTATGTGACCACTAGGAGTGTGCCATGAGAGCATTCTCTAGCTCTCTAGGTCGTGTGTGAGTGGTCAGCCTGATTGCTAGGCTGATTTCCTCCCTTGTGTGAGATTATGGATTCTAGTGTGTGAGCCTTAGCCTCCATGGCTAAGTGGTGTGGCTTGTGAGAGGGCTGACTTGCCCAAGCTCTAGCTCTATATGTACTCCATCATTTTGAGTGATTGAATAACCATTCTTCAGCACAAGTGATGCCCTTTCAGTCCCACATGCTCGCTGCTCCAAGGCTCCCTCTCTCCTCCAGATCCAACATTTGGTATCAGAGCCAAGTTCTGCCACTTTTAGCCAGCACAGGCCGTCACTTTGAGAGTGACGGGTTGGGGTGAAACCTTCATCAAATTTGACGATCGACCACTGGATCTTCAAGTTCAGAAGACACGCTTTCCAACGAGCCCAAGATCGCGAAGATCCAACAATCGGATTGAGAGTTATGCTGAAAACGAGGTCGGCCAGGGCTACACTCTTCTCTATGAGTAAGACTGTCGCCTTGTGATGACCATAACGCTCTCGTTTCTTTGTCAAATTTAAAAAGTGGCACATTTGAATTGTAGTATTTTTCTTAAGCTTTCCATTGGTGCAAAAATATTTGCATTCCATTGATTCGTTTAGGAGAAATGCCGTTTACAAGCTGGCTGGCCTGAGTTAGAGTAGGAGCAGAAGCATACCCTGTTTTCAAGAGGGCATATCTTTTGAAATCCCCTGTTGATGACCCTGTTTTATGGGTCGATCTGAAAGGTTTTGAGCTGCATTTTCCAGTGGTGGGCTCAGTTTTTTAAAATTCCCAGTCTGCTGGCATCTACAGTCCATTTTCTGTCAGACAGATTTCTGGCAGAAGCAGCAGCAGAAGCAGGGGTAGCGCCGCCATCCAAGGGCAGCGCTGAGCATCACCAAGGCTCAAAATGGCAGCAGCTGGCATTGTGACAGCAGCCCAGCCTTTGGAGAGGCTGGAGGGACGCGCCAACTTCACGTTTTGGAAGATCCGTACCCGCCTCCTTTTGGAGGAGAGGGGCTTGTGGGAGGTGGTGAGCGGCGACGAGCCGGCTCCAGTTCCACAGGCAAAAGGCATCACCGCAGCGCAGGTGGTGGCGGGGAAGACGCCGCAAAAGGGTGCAGCTGATGCGGGTTCTTCTGCAGCTGTACCAGCGACGTATGAGGAGTGGAAGAAGAAGGACAGGCAGGCCTATAGGTTGCTTGTCAACACCATCTCCAACCCGCATCTTCAGTACGTGAGTGACAAGGCTACTGCAAAGGAGGGGTGGGACACATTGTGCAAGAAGTATGAGAGCAAGGATCCTGCATTCCTCATGCTTTTGGAGGAAAAGATGATGGCGCTGAAAATGCAGGGTGGTGAAGGGATNCAGAAGGAGCAGCAGCAGCAGCAGCAGCAAAAGCAGACGTCTCCACAGCAGCAACAGCAGCAGTCACAGCAGCGTCAGCAACAGCAGCAGCAGCAGAACCAGGCAGGAGTACGCCACTTTGGCAACATGAACGTGGCGAAGGAGGTGCGCGACCGTCTCTTCATGGCGAAGTCTGACATGTCGCAGATGGAGAAGGCGGATCTCGCATGGTACAAGGACTCAGGGTGTACCAAGAGCCTGACGCACCACAAGGAGTGGTTCACACAGCTGCTGTCCATCCCTCCCCGTCCTATTGCAATGGGTGATGATCGTATGGTGTATGCTGAGGGGATTGGGATTGTGGAGATGTGGTTGGAGACCCCACGTGGCATTGAAGTGGGAGTGTTCCATGGCGTGCTGTATGTACCTAATGCTGCATTCAACCTCCTCTCAGTCTCCTCTCTCACAAACACAGGACTGCGCGTCGTCTTCGATGATGACTATGGCTACATCCTCAACAAGGATACAGGAGAGGAGTTGGCCAGGTCGGTGAAGGAGGGCGACATGTACCGCCTGCTGGGGGCGACCAAGATCCCGCGTGAGCAGAGTCTTGCAGCAGTGGTGCAGGCGACAGATGGCGAGATCTGGCATGCGCGCTACGGCCACATCGGCATGCGCGCCTTGCAGCAGCTTCAAGCAAAGCAGATGGTGCGTGACCTGCCTACCATCTCTAACTTTGAGCAGCAGTTGTGCATCGGCTGTTTGGAGGGGAAGCAGCACCGGGAGGCGTTCTCTGGAGTAGGAGAACGTGCAAAGGAGGTGCTGGAGCTGGTCCACACAGACTTGTGTGGGTCAATGCAGACCCAGAGCTTTGGAGGCTCTAGGTATTTTCTGACCTTCATTGATGATTTCAGCCGCTACACTGCTGTGTACTTCCTTCCTTCCAAGGACCAGTGCTTTGACAGGTTCAAGGAGTTCAAGGCCATGGTGGAGAACCAGACTGGCAAGAAGATCAAGGCGCTGCGCAGCGATCGCGGTGGAGAGTACCTGAGCAAGGAGTTCCAGGACTACCTCGCAGCAGCTGGCATCAAGGCGCAGCGTACCGCGCCGTACTCGCCGCAGCAGAATGGTGTAGCAGAACGCGCCAACCGCACCATCGTTGAGTCGGCGCGCTCCATGCTGCACGCGGCGCGGCTGACCTACGACTTCTGGGCCGAAGCCGTGAGCACTGCGGTCTACATCAAGAATCGCAGTCCCACCAAGGCGCTGGAGCAGATGACACCGTACGAGGCGTGGTTCGGCAAGAAGCCGAGCGTGGGTCATCTCCGAGCATTTGGCAGCCTGGCGCACATGCACGTGCCCAAGGAGAAGCGGCAGAAATGGGATGCAAAGAGTGCGCAGATGCTGATGATTGGCTACGACGTGGCAAGCAAGGCCTATCGCCTCTACGAGAGGGATACAGGCCACGTCATTATCTCCAGGGATGTCGTCTTCAACGAGAGCAACGTCATCGGTACCAACATTCTCTGTGAAGAGGCAACAGAACCAGCAGCTGACGAGGCAGTGGGAGCAGAAATCCTTCCTGACCCAGTCTCTCCCGATCCTTCCTCTACTGTGACAGAAGGAGAATCACTCTACTCTCCCATGTCTGATGCAGCAGATACAGCAGCCTCATCGGCAGAAGCAGAGGAGGGAGATGCAGCACCACCAGCAGCAGCAGTTGTACCAGCAGCACCGCGCCAGCCGCCCGCTAACGCTCCAGNAGCAGCTGAGGACTTCGAGGTTCACCACATGGATGTCAAGACCGCATTCTTGAATGGTGACTTGGAGGAGGAGATCTACATGGAGCAGCCGGAGGGGTTCGTCATGGATGGCCAGGAGCACCTGGTTTGCAAGCTGCAGAAGTCGTTGTACGGCCTCAAGCAAGCGTCGCGTGCTTGGAACCAGAAGTTGGATGCGGCACTGCAGTGCATGGGGTTTGAGCGCAGCGAGTGTGACTACAGCGTGTATCGCTGGCAGCATGAGCATGAGATCCTCATCATCATCGTCTATGTGGATGACATGCTCCTCCTTTCCAACAGCATGTCTGCACTGCAGGAGTTCAAGGAGGCCATGCAGGAGCGCTTCCAGATGTCTGATCTCGGGGAGGCGTCATACTTCCTCGGTATCCAGATCACGCGTGACCGAAAATCACGCTCTCTCTCGCTGCAGCAGAGTCGCTACATCAAGGACGTCCTACAGCGGTTCGGCATGGCAGAGGCCAAACCCATCGGCACGCCGCTAGAGACGCGGCAGTACCTCGTGAGCTTCAGTGGAGAAGCAGATGCAGCTGAGCGGCAGAAGTACCAGAGCGCCGTCGGCAGTCTCATGTACCTGATGGTGGCAACCAGGCCGGACCTCGCACAGGCTGTGAGCGCTGTGAGCCAGCACATGGCTAACCCCGGCCCTGAGCACCAGAAGGCAGTGAAGCGGATCTTCCGCTACCTTGCTGGAACCGCCAACATCGGCATCACCTACAACGGCAACGACAACAGCATCATCGGTTACACAGACGCAGATTGGGCTTCAAACCCTGAGACTCGCAAGTCCATCTCTGGACATGTGTTTCTCATGAATGGAGGTGCCATCAGCTGGTGCAGCAAGCGGCAGGTGGTCGTGGCCACCTCCAGCACAGAAGCTGAGTACGTCTCTCTCAGCTTTGGAGCCAAGGAAGCAGTTTGGCTCCAGCGTCTCATGGCAGAGATGAGTGGGAGTGCAGCTAGTCCTGTTCCCATGCGCGTCGACAACAAGAGCGCTATTGCACTCGCCAAGAATCCAGAGCACCATGCTCGCACCAAGCACATTGACATCGCCTATCACTTCATCAGGCACATGGTGCAGGAGGGTGCTATCAAGCTGGAGTTTACTCCAACCAGCAAGCAGGTCGCTGATTTCTGCACCAAGCCAGTGACCCGTGAGAAGTAGCAGTTCTGCATGAAGGCATGTGGACTCAGCCCACTCTGACTGCGGCAAAGTGGGAGATTGTTGGGAAAGGAGCCATCCGGCTCAGTTTCGGGTCCACAAGAGCAAGTTCCAGGAAGCTACCAGATGCCTACTCCGATCGTCGATCTGACTTCACCATTGGAAAGATCAGGTNGAGTGTGCTGACTAGGATAAAGGTACCTCTCCTTACTTTTTAGGTGAGGTGAGATCCTTGTGTGCTAGCCATGGACACATGGCGATTCTCCATGGGTTTGTGGGTTATGTGACCACTAGGAGTGTGCCATGAGAGCATTCTCTAGCTCTCTAGGTCGTGTGTGAGTGGTCAGCCTGATTGCTAGGCTGATTTCCTCCCTTGTGTGAGATTATGGATTCTAGTGTGTGAGCCTTAGCCTCCATGGCTAAGTGGTGTGGCTTGTGAGAGAGCTGACTTGCCCAAGCTCTAGCTCTATATGTACTCCATCATTTTGAGTGATTGAACAACCATTCTTCAGCACAAGTGATGCCCTTTCAGTCCCACATGCTCGCTGCTCCAAGGCTCCCTCTCTCCTCCAGATCCAACATGACTTACCCAAGCTCTAGCTCTATATGTACTCCATCATTTTGAGTGATTCAACAACCATTCTTCAGCACAAGTGATGCCCTTTCAGTCCCACATGCTCGCTGCTCCAAGGTTCCCTCTCTCCTCCAGATCCAACAGATTTCAGCTGTTACACTGTTGCATACTTCCTTGCTTTTAAGGACCGATGCTTTGAGAGGTTCAAGGAGTTCAAGGCAATGGTGGAGAACCAAACTGGCAAGAAGATCAAGGCGCAACGCAGCGACCGCGGTGGAGAATACCTGAGCAAGGAGTTCCGGGACCACCTTGCAGCAGCTGGCATCAAGGCGCAGCGCACTTCGCCATACTCGCCGCAGCAGAACGGTGTAGCAGAACGCGCCAATTATACTATCGTTGAGTCGGCGCGCTCCATGCTTCACGCGGCTCGGCTGACCTACGACTTCTGGGCCGAAGCCGTGAGCACTGCGGTATACATCAAGAACCGCAGTCCAACTAAGGCATTGGAACAGATGACAGCATATGAGGCATGGTTCGGCAAGAAGCCGAGCGTGGGTCATCTTCGCGCGTTTGAAAGCTTGGCACACATGCACGTACCAAAGGAGAAGCGGCAGAAGTGTGAGCGAAGAGCGCGTAGATGCTGATGATTGACTATGACGTGGCAAGCAAGGCCTATCACCTCTACGAGAGGGATACAGGCCACGTCATCATCTCCAGGGATGTCGTCTTCAACGAGAGCAACGTCATCCGTACCAATATCATCTCTCAAGAGGCAGCAGAACCAGCAGCTGACGAGGTAGTGGGAGTAGTCTCTCCTGATCCTTCCTCCACTGTGACAGTGGGAGAACCAATCTATTCTCCCATGTTTGATGAAGCAGATACAGCGGCATCATCGGCAGAAGCAGAGGAAGAAGATACTGTACCACTAGCAGCAGCAGTTGTACCAGCAGCACCGTGCCAGCCGCTTGCTAACGCAACAGCACCAGGTCATAGGTATCCTCTTAGGGTACACTACAAGCCTGGTGAGCGCGTCCATTTCTGGATGCTGCAAAAACTTGAGCAGATGAACGCCGCAGTTGTAGCAGATTCAGATGAGCTAGTGTCATACAAGGAGGCCATGGCTGCACCTGATGCAGCAGATTGGGCGCAAGTCGTGCAGCAAGAGATACAGTTACAGCTAGAGAACGGCACGTGGGAGCTGACTGAGCGTCCACCTGGACGCAAGGTGATCAAGTGCAAGTGGGTGTTCAAGAAGAAGCGGGGAGCAGATGGCAACCTGGAAAAGTACAAGACAAGGCTGGTCGCCAAGGGCTACTCACAGCAAGAAGGCATCGACTACACGGAAACCTTTGCTCCTATTGCAAAGTTTGCCTCAGTGCGCATGCTCTTTTCTTATGCAGCAGCTGAGGACTTCGATATTCACCACATGGATGTCAAGACGATATTCTTGAATGGTCACTTGGAGGAGGAGATCTACATGGAGCAGCCAGAGGGGCTCGTCATGGATGGCCAAGAGCACCTGGTTTACAAGCTGCAAAAGTCGATGTACGGCCTCAAGCAAACGTCGCGTGCTTGGAACCAGAAGTTGGATACGGCGCTGCAGTACATGGGGTTTGAGCGCAACGAGTGTGACTACAGCGTGTATTGCTGGCAGCATGAGCATGAGATCCTCATCATCATTGTCTATGTGGATGATATGCTCCTTCTTTCCAACAGCATGTCTGCACTACAGGAGTTCAAGGAGGCCATGCAAGATCGCTTCCAGATGTCTGATCTCGGAGAGGCATCATACTTCCTCGGTATCCAGATCATGCATGACCACAAATCACGCTCTCTCTCGCTGCAGCAGAGCCGCTACATGAAGGATGTCTTACAGCGGTTTAGCATGGCAGAGGCTAAACCCATCGGCACGCCGCTGGAGACGCGGTAGTACCTCGTGAGCTTCAATGGAGAAGCGGATGCAGTTGAGCGGCAGAAGTAGCAGAGCACCATCGGCAGTCTCATGTACTTGATGGTGGCAACCAGGCCGGACCTCGCACAGGCTGTGAGCGCTGTGAGCCAGCACATGGTGAACATCGGACCTGAGCACCAGAAGGCAGTGAAGCGGATCTTCCGCTATCTTGCTGGAACCATCAACATCGGCATGACATAAAATGACAACGACAACAACATCATCGGCTATGCAGACGCAGATTGGGCTTCAATCCCTGAGGACCAAAAGTCCATCTCTGGACATGTGTTCCTCATGAATGGTGGGGCCATCAGCTGGTGCAGCAAGCGGCAGGTAGTCGTGGGAACCTCAAGCACGAAAGCTGACTATGTCTCTCTCAGTTTTGGAGTGAAGGAAGCAGTTTCGCTTCAGCGTCTCATGGCGAAGATGAGTGGGAGTGCAGCAATTCTAGCTATGCGCGTCGACAACCAGAGCGCAATCGCACTCGCCAAGAATCCTGAGCACCATGCACACACCAAGCACATTGACATCGCATATCACTTCATCAGGCACATGGTGCAGGAGGGTGCTATCAAGCTGGAGTTTACTCCAAACAACAGGCAGGTCGCTGATTTCTGCACCAAGCCAGTGATCCATGAGAAGCTGCAGTTCTGCATGAAGGCATTTGGACTCAGCACACTCTGATTGCGGCAAAGTGGGAGATTGTTGGGAAAGGAGCCATTAGGCTCAGTTTAAGGTCCACAAGAGCAAGTTCCAGGAAACTACCTCATGCCTACTCCGATCGTGAATCCGACTTCTTCATTAGAAAGATCAGGTGGCAAATTATCTACGGTCCACGTTTGAGGCTGATCCAAGAGTCGGATTGGGAGATATGAATTGTTTATCGTTCCAGGGTCATGGACCGCCGATGTCTGGGTGGCCATGGGTGATGGCTCCATGCCTTAGCCTGAGAAAAGAAAAAGGAAAAAGGTCCAGGATCAAGACCTGATGGGAGAAATATCCAAAAAGGTCCTTGGTTTTAGGATTGCCTTGTCAGAGTGTGCTGACAAGGATAAAGGTACCTCTCCTTACTTTTTAGGTGAGGTGAGATCCTTGTGAACTAGCCATGGACTCATGGCGATTTGCCATGGGTTTGTGGGTGATGTGACCACTAGGAGTGTGCCATGAGAGCATTCTCTAGCTCTCTAGGTCATGTGTGACTGGTCGGCCTGATTGTTATGCTGATTTCCTCCCTTGTGTGAGGTTGTGGACTCTAGTGTATGGGCCTTAGCCTCCATGACTAAGTGGTGTGGCTTGTTAGAGGGTTGACTTGCCCAAGCTCTAGCTCTATATGTACTCCATCATTTTGAGTGATTGAAAATTCATTCTTCAGCACAAATGATACCCTTTCAGTCCTACATGCTCGCTACTCCAAGGCTCCCTCTCTCCTCCAGATCCAACAACGTCAAGGATTTCCCATGTGTTCACTCACAGCACTCACAGTCTGTGTGAGGTTTGACTTCGTTGTCACCATCAGGTACATGAGACTATTGACGGCCTTCTAGTACTTCTGTCGCTCAGCTACACGTGCTTGTCCATTGAAGCTCACCAGGTACTGTCACATCGGACCAGTCCTCCTACGACGTCATCTGCTCCAAGGTCTTTGTTAGACTGCAGTTATTGATATAGACTGTAGTGCTCATGACTTCGGTCCATAAGTCGTAGGTCAGCCGAGCCGCGTGAAGCATGGAGCGCGCCAACTCATCAATGGTACTGTTGGCGCGTTGTGCTATACCGTTTTGTTATGGCCAGTGTGACATAGTACGCTGTGTCTTGATGCCAGCTGTTGCGAGATAGTCCTGGAAGTACTTGCTTAGGTATTCTCTGCCACAGTCACTGTATAGTGTCTTTCTCTTCTTGCCAATCTGGTTCCCCACCATTGCCTTGAACTCCTTGAACTTGTAAAAGTATTGGTCCTTGGAAGCAAGGAAGTACAGAGCAATATAACTGCTGAAATCATAAAAAAACATCAAGAAATACCTACAGCCTCCAAAGCTTTGGGTTTGTATCAGACCATGCAAGCCTGTGTGGACCAGCTCTATCACCTCCTTTGCATGCTCTCCTCTAGAGAACGCCTTGTGATGCTGCTTCTCCTCCAAATAACCGATGTACAACATCTGCTCAAAATTGGAGATGGTGGGTACGTCACGCACTATCTGCTTCGTTTGAAACGACTGCAAGGTGTACATGCCTATGTGGCCATAACGCGCATGTCAGATTCTACCATATGTCGCATGTACCACTGTTGCAAGACTCTGCTCATGCGGGATGTTGGTTGCCTCCAACAGGTGGTCCATTGTCACCTTCCTTCACCGACCTGGCCAGTTCCTCTTCTGTTTCCTTGTCAAAGATGTAGCCAAAGTTGTCGTCAAAGATGACTTGCATTCTTGTGTTGGTTAGGGAGGACACTGAGAGAAGCTCGAATGCAACATTAGACGCATATAGCACGCCATGGAACACTCCCACTTCAATGCCACCCAGGGTCTCCAATCACATCTCCACAATCCTAATCCCCTCAGCATGCACCACCCGATCATCACCCAAAACAATAGGCCGGGGGGATTGAGAGTAGCTACGTAAACCACTCCTTGTGGTGCATCAGACTCTTGGTCCACCCCGAGTCCTTGTACCATGCCAAATCCGGCTTCTCCATCTGCGACATGTGAGACTTTGCCATGGAGAGAGGGTCGCACACCTCTTTGGCCACATTCATATTGCCAAAGTGGTGAACGCCGGTCTGCTTGTGTTGTTGCTCCTACTGACACTGTTGTGAATGCTGTTGTTGCTATTGTGGAGGCTCTTACTTCTGCTATTGTTGCCAGGACTGCTACTCCTCCTTCTAGTCCCTCTTGAACTTGATACACTCTTTCTTGCAGTTCCCCTCTTTCTTGCAATACTGGTACTTGCCCTTCTTCTTATATCTCTGTTTCATAGACTACTACTGTTGGTGGTTACGTGAGCCCATGGCCGTAAAAGCTGCTTCATTGCTGCTACCTCCATTGCGCTTTGCTATATGACGATGCGTTTCTACCTGCACCAAGTGTATGTAGATGAGGTCTAGCTGGAGACTCGGCTGGCACTCCGTCTCTCAGACCATGTCGTAGCTTGTTAGGAGTCCCCTCAGCAAGACGAGGATGAAGTACATCTCTTCCACATGGTTGCCGGTCGCTTTCAACTACTTTGCCGGCTCCTTTGCCCTGTCCAAGTCTGCCTCCATCCCATCACCACCTTGCATTTTCAACGCCATCATCTTCTCCTCTAAAAGCATGAGGAATGTAGGATCCTTACTCTCATACTTCTTACACAACACATCCCACCCCTCTTTTGCAGTAGCCTTGTCACTCACGTACCGAAGATGTGCATTGGAGATGGTGTTTACAAGCAGCCTGTAGGCCTGCCCGTCCTTCTTCTTCCACTCCTCATATGCCGCTGCTAGAGATGTGAATGAACTTGCATTTGGTGCACCTTTTTGCAACGTCTTCCCTGGTCATAACAGTGCTACAGAAATGCCTTTTACCTGTGGATCTCGGGTTAACTCGTCACTGCTCACCACCTCCCACAAGCCCCTCTCCTCCAAAAGGAGGTGGGTACGGGTCTTCCAAAACATGAAGTTGGCACGTCCCTCTCGCCTCTCCAAAAATATGGGATGCTGTCACAACGACTACTGCTACCATTTTCACCATTGGTGATACTCAGTGTTGCCTTTAGATGGTGGCACTATGCCTGCTTCTGCTACTACTTCTGCCAAAAATCTGCCTGACAGTAAATGGACCGTACATGCCACCATACTCAAATTTTGGAAAACCTGAGCCCACCACTTGAACGTTCAGCTCAAAACATTTCGGATCGACCCATAAAACAAGGTGATCAACAAGGGATTTTTAAAGATATTGTTGGACCTGGTGGAGAGGGAGCCTTGGAGCAGCGAGCATGTGGGACTGAAAGGGCATCACTTGTGCTGAAGAATGGTTTTTGAATCACTCAAAATGATGGAGTACATATAGAGCTAGAACTTGGGTAAACAAGTCCTCTCACAAGCCACACCACTTAGCCATGGAGACTAAGGCTCACACACTAGAGTCCACAATCTCACATAAGAGAGAAAATCAACATAGGAATCAGACTGACCAGTCACACACAATCTAGAGAGCTAGAGAATGCTCTCATGGCTCACTCCTAGTGGTCACATAACCCACAATCCCATGGTGAATCACCATGTGTCCATGGCTAGCACACAAGGATCTCACCTCACCTAAAAAGTAAGGAGAGGACTTTTATCCTAGATAGCATACTTTGACACGGCAATCCTAAGATAAGGACCTTTTGGATATTTCTCGCATCAGGTCTTGAGCCTGGACCTCTTGCGTTTTTCTTTTCTCAGGCTAAGGCATGGAACCGTCACCCATGGTCACCAGACATCGGCGGTCCATGATCCTGGAAACTTTGAAAATTCATATCTCCCAATCCGACTGTAGGATCCGCCTGAAACTTGATCCGTAGACACATTTCCGCCTGATCTTTCCAACAGTATAGTGGGAATGACGATCGAAACAAGCATCTGGTATTTTCCTGGAACTTGCTCCTCTGGACCTGAAAATGAGCCGGAAGGTCCTGTGTCCAACAATATCCCACTTTGCCACAGTCAGAGTTGGTTGTGTCTACATGCCTTTATGTAGCAGTGCTGCTTCTCACGGGTCACTTGCTTGGTACAGAAATCAGCGACGTGCTTGATGAAGTGATAGGCGATATCGATGTGTTTGGTGCAAGCATGGTGCTTGAGGATCTTGGCAAGTGCGATTGTGGTGTGGTTGGCAATGTGCATGGGAATTAGAACTACTGTAGTCCCACTCATCTCCGCCATGAGACTCTGGAGCCAAACTGCTTCCTTGGCTCCAAAGCTGAGAGAGACGTACTCAGCTTCTGTGTTTGATGTGGCCACGACCACCTGCCGCTTGCTGCACTAGTTGATGGCCCCGCCATTCGTGAGGAACACATGTCTAGAGATGGACTTGCTGTCCTCAGGATTTGAAGCCCAATATGCATTTGTGTAGCCGATGATGCTGTTGTTGTTGCCATTGTAGGTGATGCCAATATTGATGGTTCCAACAAGATAGCGGAAGATCCACTTCACTGTCGTTTGGTGCTGAGGTCTGGCATATGCCATGTGCTGGCTCATACCACTCACAGCCTGTGCCAGGTCCGGCCTGGTTGCCACCATCAGGTACATGAGACTGCCGATGGCCTTCTAGTACTTCTGCCGCTCAACTGCCTTTGTTTCTCCCCTAAAGCTCACGAGGTACTGCCGCGTCTCCAACAGGGTGCCGATGGGTTTGGCCTCCGTCATGCCGAACCGTTGTAATACGTCCTTGATGTAGTGACTCTGCTACAGCGAGAGAACATGATTTGCGGTCACACGTGATCTAGATGTCGACGAAGTATGATTTCTTCCCGAGATCAGACATCTCGACGTGCTTCCTTCATGGCCTCCTTGAACTACAAAAGTGCAGACACTTTATTGGAAAGGAGGAGCATGTCATTCACATAGACAATGATCATGAGGATCCCATGCCCATGCTGCCAGCGATAGATGCTATAGTCACACTTACTACGCTCCAACCCCATGCATTGCAGCACCGCATCCAAGTACGCGACGCTTATTTCAGGCTATATAGCGACTTCTACGGCTTGTTAACCATGAACTCCTGGCCATCCATGATGAATCCCACTGGCTACTCCATGTAGATTTCCTCCTCCAAGTCCCCATTCAAGAATATCATCTTAATCTCCATTTGGTGAATGTCGAAGTCCTCAGCTGCTGCATAAGAGAGTAGCCCTTGGCAAAGGTTTTTGTGTAGTTGATGCCAATCTGCTGCGAGTAGCCCTTGGCGGCCAACCTCCCCTTGTTTTTTTCTAGGTTGCAATCTACTCCCCGTTTCCTCTTGAATATCTATTTGCACTTGATCACCTTGCATCTAGGTGGACGCTCATTCACCTCCCATGTACCATTGTCCAGCTGTGAGTGTATCTCCTATTGCACAACTTCCACCCAATCTATTGGATCTGGTGCAGGCATGGCCTCCATGTATGACATTAGCTCATGTGAATCTACTGCAACTACAACGTTCATCTGTTCTGGTTTCTACAGTATCCAGAAATGGCCGCGCTCACCAGCTTGCAACACACCACGAGAGGGTACCTGCAACCTGGTACTGGAGCGTCAGCGGGCGGCTGGCGTGGTGCTGTTGGCATAATTGCTGCTGCTGGTGGTACTTCATCTCCTTCCTCTGATTCTGCTGATGAGGTCGGTGTATCTACTACATCAAACATGGGAGAGCAAAGTGGTTCTCCTACTATCATAATAGAGAAAGGGTCAGGAGAGACGGGATCAAGGAGAGTGTGTGCTCCTACTACTTCATCCGCTGCTAGTTCTGCTACCTCTTCGTAGACGATGTTGGTACCGATGACATTGCTTTCGTTGAGAATGATATCCGTAGAGATGATGACGTGGCATGTATCCCTCTTATAGAGGCAATAGGCCTTACTCGCCACTTCATAGCCAACCATCGATATCTGCACACTTTTCACATCCCATTTCTGCCGCTTCTCTCTCGGCACGTGCATGTGTGCCTAGCTGCTTAACGCGCAAATTTGACCCATGCTCGGCTTCTTGCCAACAACGCTTTGTAGGATGTCATCTATTCCAGGACTTTCGTTAGACTACGGTTCTTGATGTAGACTAAAGTACTCACGGCTTCGGTCCAGAAGTCGTAGGTCAGCCGAACTGCATACAGCATGGAGCATGCTGATTCAATGATGGTGCGGTTGACGCGTTCTGCTACACCGTTTTGTTGCGGCAAGTATGGCTTAGTACGCTGCACCTTGATGCCACCTCTTGTGAGATAGTCCGAGAAGTCCTTGCTGAGGTATTCTTCGCCATGGTTGCTATGGAACGTCTTGATCTTCTTGCCCGTCTGGTTCTCCACCATGGCCTTGAACTCTTTGAACCTGTCAAAGCACTGGTCTTTGGAAGCATGGAAACACACCGCCGTATAACGGCTGAAATCATCAATAAATGTTAGGAAGTACCTAAAGCCTCTAAAGCTCCATGTCTACATCAAACAACACATATCTGTGTGGACCAGCTCTAGTACCTCATTCGCACGCTCCCCTACTCTAGAGAACACCTCGCGATACTGCTTCCCCTCCAGTCAGCCGATGCACTATTGCTGCTCAAAGTTTTAGATGGTGGACAAGTCACGTACCATCTGCTTTGCTTAAAACAACTGCAAGGTGCACATCTCGATTTAGCCGTAGTGCGCATGCCAGATTTTTCCATCTGTTGCGTGCACCACTGCTACAAGACTCTGCTCACGCGGTATTGTAGTTGCCTTCAACAAACGATACATGTCGCCTTCCTTCACCGACCTGGCCAGCTCCTCTTGCGTTTCAATCTGGAAGATGTAACTATAGTCGTCGTCAAAGACAACTTGAAGTCCTGTGTTGGTGAGAGAGGACACAAAGACAAGGTTGAACATAACATGAGGTACATACATCACACCATGGAACACTCCCACTTCAATGCCACGCAAGATCTCCAACTACATCTCCATAGTCCCAATTCCCTCAGCATATATCACCGGATCATCACCCAAAGTAATAGGTCGGGGGGATTGAGAGGGGTTGTATAAACCACTCCTTGTGGTGCGTCAGACTCTTGGTGTACCCTAAGTCCTTATACCAAGTTTCATCCGCCTTCTCCATCTACGACATGTCAGACTTCGCCATGAAGAGGCAGTCGTACGCCTCCTTGGCCACGTTCATGTTGCCAAAGTGGTGCACGCCGGTCTGGTTCTGCTAGTGCTGCTGCTGACGCTGTTGTGATTGCTACTGCTACTGCTGTTGTGCAGGTTATTGCTTCTCTCGTTGTTACAAGGACTGCTGTTGGGAAAGGAGCCATCCGGCTCAATTTCAGGTCCATAGAAGCAAGTTCCAGAAAACTTCCAGATGCCTACTCCGATCGTCAATCCGTCTTCACCATTGGAAAGATCAGGTGGCAAATTATCTACGGTCCAAGTTTCAGGCCGATCCAACGGTCGGATTGGGAGATATGAATTTTCGAAGTTTCGAGGGTCATGGACCTCCGATGTCTGGGTGGCCATGGACAATAGCTCCATGCCTTAGCCTGAGAAAAGAAAAAGGCAAGAGGTCCAGGGTCAGGACCTGATAGGAGAAATATCCAAAAAGGTCCTTGGTCTTAGGATTGCCTTGTCAGAGTGTGCTGACTAGGATAAAGGTACCTCTCCTTACTTTTTAGGTGAGGTGAGATCCTTGTGTGCTAGCCATGGACACATGGCGATTCTCCATGGGTTTATGGGTGATGTAACCACTAGGAGTGTGCCATGAGAGTATTCTCTAGCTCTCTAGGTCGTGTGTGACTCGTCAGCCTGATTGTTAGGCTGATTTCCTCCCTTGTGTGAGATTGTGGACTCTAGTGTGTGAGCCTTAGCCTCCATGGCTAAGTGGTGTGGCTTGTGAGAGGGCTGACTTGCCCAAGCTCTAGCTCTATAAGTACTGTATCATTTTGAGTGATTCAACAACCATTCTTCAGCACAAGTGATGCCCTTTCAGTCCCACATGCTCGCTGCTCCAAGGCTCCCTCTCTCCTCCAGATCCAACAACTGCTACTACTCCTTCTGGACCTTCTTGAACTTAGAACACTCTTTCTTGTAGTGCCCCTCTTTCTAGCAATGGTGGCACTTGCCTTTCTTTTTGCCTCTCTGCTGCCCAGACTACTGCTGGTGCTGGTTGCGTGAGCCCATGGCCTTAAAAGCTAGTTTACTACTACTACCGCCATTATGCTTTCCTGCATTACGACGCGGTTCCACCTACACCAATGATGTGAGATGAAGTCCAGGTTGAAAGTTGGCTGGCACTCCAATGTCTCTCGCATCATGTCGTAGCTCGTTAGGAGTCTCCTCAGTAAGAGGAAGATGAAGCGTGTCTCATCCACAAGGTTGCCAATCGCTTTCAACTGCTTTGCAAGCTCCTTTACCATGACCAAGTATGCCTCCATCACTTCACCACCGTGCATTTTCAACGCCATCATCTTCTCCTCCAAAAGCATGAGTAATACAAGATCTTTGCTCTCATACTTCTTGCACAATGTGTCCCATCCCTCTTTTGTAGTAGCCTTATCACTCACGTGCTGAAGATGTGGGTTGGAGATGCTGTTGACAAGTAGCCTGTAGGTTTGCCTATCCTTTTTCTTTCACTTCTCATATGCCGCTGCTGTAATTGTGGATGAACTTGCATCTCCTGTACCTTTTTGTGGCATCTTTCGTGCCGCCACCTGTGCTACGGTTATGCCTTTTGCCTGTGGATGTGGAGCTGACTCGTCGCCGCTGACCACCTTCCACAAGCCGCTCTCCTCCAAAAGGAGGCTAGTACGGATCTTCCAAAACGTGAAGTTGGCACATCCCTCCAGTCTCTCCAAAGGCTAGGCTGCTATCACAATGGCTGCTGCTGCCATTTTGAGCCTTGATGATGCTCAGTGCTACCCTTGGGTGGTGGTACTACCACACATTCTGCTACTGCTTCTGCCAGAAATCTATCTGACAGAGAATGGACTGTATTTGCCACCAGACTCGGAATTTGAATACCCTGAGCCTACCCCTGGGAAAGTCAGGTCAAAACTGTTTGGATCAACCTACAAAGCAGGGTCATCAACAAGGGATATTGAAAGATATGCCCTCTTGAAAAACAAGGTATGCTACTGCTCCTACTCCAATCCAGATCAGCCAGCTTGTAAATGGTATTTCTCCCAAACCAATAAATGAAATATAAATATTTTTAAACCAATGGAAAGCTTGGGGAAAATACTACGTTTTGCACCTCCCATATTTTAAGTTTGACAAAGAAACGAGAGTGTTATGGTTATTACAAGGCGAGTCTTACTCATAGAGAAGAGTCTAGCCCTGGCCGACCTCATTTTTATCATAACTCTCTATCTGATTGTTAGATCTTTGGGATCTTGGACTCGTTGGAAATCTTGTCTTGCCAAATTAATGCTCTTGTAGTCGATTGTCACATTTGATCAAGGTTTGACCCTAACATGTGTCTTTGAAAATAACGGCTTACGTAGGCTGAAACTGGCAGAACTTGGCTTTGATACCAAATATTGGATCTAGAGAGACGAAGGCTTGAATCAGCGAGCATGTGGGACTGAAAGGGCTTCTTTTGTGCTGAAGAATGGTTCATGAATCACTCACAATGAATGAGGACATATAAAACTAGAGCTTGGACGAGTCAGCCCTCTCACAAGACACACCACTTAGCTATGGAGACTAAGACTCATACACTAGAGGCCATAATCTCATACAAGAGAATAAATCAGCCTAGCAATCAGGCTGACCAGTCACACAAAATCTAGAGAGCTAGAGAATGCTCTCATGGCTCACTCCTAGTCGTCATATAACCCACAATTCCATGGAGAATGGCCATGTGTCAATGGCTAGCACACAAGGATCTCATCCCACCTAAAACATAAGGAGAGGTACGTTTATCCTAGTCAGTACACTCTCACAAGGTTATCCTAAGACCAAGGACCTTCTTAGATATTTCTCCCATCAGGTCTTGAGCGTGGACCTCTTGCCTTTTTCTTTTCTCACGCTAAGGCATGGAGCCATCACCCATGGTCACCCCGACATTAGCGATCCATGACCCGAAAACTTTGAAAATTCAGATCTCCCAATCTATTTGTTGATTCAGTTTGGAACTTGGACCATAGACAAATTGCCACCTGATCTTTCCAAAGAAGATATTGGATTGATGATTGGAGCACGAACCTGGTAGTTTCCTATAACTTGCTCACGTGGAATTGAAACTGAGCCGGATGGCCCTATGTCCAACAATATCCCACTTTGTCACAGTAAAAGTGGGCTGAATCAACATGTTTCATGCAGAACGACTGATTCTCATGGATCACTGGCTTGGTAAAACAATCAGTGACCTGCTTGCTGGTTGGAGTAAACTCTAGCTTGATAACATTCTTTTCTACCATGTACCTGATGAAGTGATAGGCGATGTCAATGTGTTTGGTACGAGCATGGTGCTCAGGGTTCTTGGCGAGTGCGACTGTGATCTGATAGTCGACGCACACGGGAACCGGAACTACTGCACTCCCACTCATCTGCGCCATGAGACGTTAAAGACAAGTTGTTTCCTTGGCTCCAAAGTTGAGAGAGACGTACTCAGCTTCCGTTTTTGAGATGGACACGACCACCTGCTGCTTGCTACACTAACTGATGGCCCCGCCATTCATGAGGAATACATGTCTAGAGATGGACTTGCGGTCCTCAGGGTTTGAAGTCTAATCTACGTCTATGTAGCTAATGATAGTATTGTTCTTGCTGTTGTAGGTGATGCCAATGTTGATGGTTTTAGCAAGGTAGCGGAAGATAGCTTCACTGCCTTCTGGTGCTCAAGTCCGAGATTTACCATATGTTGGCTCACACTACTCACAGCCTATGCGAGGTCTGGCCTTGTTGCCACCATCAGGTACATGAGACTACCGACGGCACTCTGGTACTTCTGCCACTCAGCAACATCTGCTTCCACTAAATCTCACGAGGTACTATCGTGTCTCCAACTACGTGCCGATGGATTTCGCATCTGCCATGCCAAAACCGCTGTAAGACAACCTTGATGTAGCGACTTTACTGCAACAAGAGAAAGTATAATTTGTGGTCAGGCATGATCTAAATGCCAAGGAAGTATGATTCCCTCCCTAGATCAGACATCAGGTAGCGCTCCTTCATGGCCTCCTTGAACTCGTACAGTACATACATGCTATTGGAAGGGAGGAGCATCTCATCCACATAGACAATGATCATGAGGATCTCATGTCCATGCTGCTAGCAATAGATACTATAGTTACACTCGCCGCGCTTGAACCCCATGCATTGCAGCACCGCATCCAACTTCTGGTTCCAAGCATGCGATGTTTGCTTGAGGCCGTACAACAACTTCTACAGCTTGCAAACCAGGTATTCCTGGCCATCCATGACGAACCCCTTTGACTGCTCCATGTAGATTTCCTCCTCCAACTCACCATTCAAGAATGTAGTCTTGACATCCATGTGGTGAATCTTGAAGTCCTCAACTGCTACATAAGAGAGCAGCATGTACAAAGTGGTAAACTTTGCAACAGGGGCAAAGGTTTCTACGAAGTCGATGCCTTCCTGCTTCCAGTAGCCCTTGGGGACCAGCCTCATCTTGTATTTTTCCAGGTTGCCATCTGCTCTCCGTTTCTTCTTGAACACCCATTTGTACTTGAGCACCTTGCGTCCAGGTAGATGCTCAGTCAGCTCCCACGTACCGTTGTCCAATTATGACTGTATCTTTTCTTACATAGCTTATACCAAATCTGCTGCATCTGGTATAGCCATAGCCTCCTTATATGACATTGGATCATCTGAATCTGCTACAACTGTAACATTCATAGGTTCTAGTTTCTATAGCATCCATATATGGCTGCGTTCACCAGGCTTGTAGTGCACCCTGAGTGGGTACCTCCGACCTAGTACTGGAGTGTTAGTCGGCGGCTGGCGTGGTGTTGCAGGCACAAGTGCTGATGGTGGTGGTATTGTATCTCCTTCCTCTATTTCTGCCGATGAGGCCGCTGTATCTACTACATCAGACATGTGAGAGTAGAGTGGTTTTGTTGGGAAAGGAACCGTCCGGCTCAGTTTCAGGTCCACAGGAGCAAGTTCCAGGAAACTTCCAGATGCCTACTCCGATCGTCAATCCGTCTTCACCATTGGAAAGATCAGGTGGCAAATTATCTACAATCCAAGTTTCAGGCTGATCAACGGTCGGATTGGGAGATATGAATTTTCAAAGTTTCGGGGGTCATAGACCGCCGATGTCTGGGTGGCCATGGGCGATGGCTCCATGCCTTAGCCTGAGAAAAGAAAAAGGCAAGAGGTTCAGGGTTAAGACCTGATGGGAAAGATATCCAAAAGGTCCTACATTCTTGGGTTGCCTTCTCAGAGTGTGCTGACTAGGAAAAAGGTACCTCTCCTTACTTTTTAGGTGAGGTGAGATCCTTGTGTGCTAGCCATGGACACATGGCGATTCTCCATGGGTTTGTGGGTGATGTGACTACTTGGAGTGTGCCATGAGAGCATTCTCTAGCTCTCTAGGTCGTGTGTGACTGGTCAACCTGATTGTTAGGTTGATTTCCTCCCTTGTGTGAGATTGTGGACTCTAGTGTGTGAGCCTTAGCCTCCATGGCTAAGTGGTGTGGCTTGTGAGAGGGCTGACTTGCCCAAGCTCTAGCTCTATATGTACTCCATCATTTTGAGTGATT
>SZWC01001855.1:137620-151440 GCA_023375785.1 Penium margaritaceum | reverse complement strand
CCATGGGTTTGTGGGTGATGTGACTACTTGGAGTGTGCCATGAGAGCATTCTCTAGCTCTCTAGGTCGTGTGTGACTGGTCAACCTGATTGTTAGGTTGATTTCCTCCCTTGTGTGAGATTGTGGACTCTAGTGTGTGAGCCTTAGCCTCCATGGCTAAGTGGTGTGGCTTGTGAGAGGGCTGACTTGCCCAAGCTCTAGCTCTATATGTACTCTATCATTTTGAGTGATTCAATAACCATTATTCAGCACAACTGATGCCCTTTCAGTCCCACATGCTCGCCGCTCCAAGACTCCCTCTCTCCTCCAGATCCGACATTTGGTATCAGAGCCAGATTCTGCCAGATTCAGCCAGCACAGGCCGTCACTTTGAGAGTGACAAGTTAGGGTCAAACCTTGACCACATTTGACAATCAATTACTGGATCTTCACGTGCGCAAGACAAGCTTTCTAACAAGCCCAAGATTGCAAAGATCCAACGGTCGGATTGAGAGTTATGTTCAAAACGAGGTCGGCCAGGGCTACACTCTTCTTTATGAGTAAGACTATCGCCTTGTGATGAACATAACAATCTCGTTTCTATGTCAAATTTAAAAAGTGGCACAGGAGATTTCTAGTATTTTTCCTAAGCTTTCCATTGGTGCAAAAATAATTGCATTCCATCAATTCATTCGGGAGAAACGCCGTTTACAAGCTGTCGTGGCAGTGCATGGGGTTTGAGCGTAGCGAGTGTGACTACAGCGTGTATCGCTGGTAGCATGAGTATGAGATCCTCATCATCATTGTCTATGTGGATGACATGCTCCTCCTTTCCAACAGTATGTCTGCACTGCAAGAGTTCAAGGAGGCCATGCAGGAGCGCTTCCAGATGTCTGATCTCGACGAGGCGTCATACTTCCTTGGCATCCACATCACGCGTGACCGCAAATCATGCTCTATCTCGATACGGCAAAGACGCTACATCAAGGACGTCCTACAACGGTTCGGCATGGGAGAGGCCAAACCCATTGGCACGCCGCTAGAGACGCGGCAGTACCTCGTGAGCTTCAGTGGAGAAGCAGATGCAGCTGAGCGGCATAAGTACCAGAGCACCGTCGGCAGTCTTATGTACCTCATGGTGGCAACCAGGCCGGACCTCGCATAGGCTGTGCGCGCTGTGAGCCAGCACATGGCTAATCCCGGACCGGAGTACCAGAAGGCAGTGAAGCGGATTTTCCGCTACCTTGCTGGAACCATCAACGTCGGCATCACCTACAACGGCAACGACAACAACATCATCGGCTACAGAGATGCAGATTGGGTTTCAAATCCTGAGACCCGCAAGTCCATTTCTGGACATGTGTTTCTCATGAATGGAGATGCCATCAGCTGGTGCAGCAAGCGATAGGTGGTCGTGGCCACCTCAAGCACAGAAGCTGAGTACGTCTCTCTCAGCTTTAGAGCGAAGGAAGCAGTTTGGCTCTAGCGTCTCATGGCGGAGATGAGTGGGAGTGTAGCAGTTCCAGTTCCTGTGCGCATCAACAACCAGAGCGCAATTGCACTCGCCAAGAATCCTGAGCAACATGCACGCACCAAGCACATTGACATCGCACATCACTTCATCAGGCACATGGTGCAATAGGGTGCTATCAAGCAGGAGTTTACTCCAACCAACAGGCAGGTCGCTGATTTCTACACCAAGCCAGTGACCCGTGAGAAGCAGCAGTTCTGCATGAAAGCATGTGGACTCACCCCATTCTGACTGCGGCAAAGTGGGAGATTGTTGGGAAAGAAGTCATCCGGCTCAATTTCAGGTCCACAGGAGCAAGTTTCAGGAAACTTCCAGATACCTGCTCTGATCGTCGATCCGTCTTCACCATTGGAATGATCAGGTGGCAAATTATCTACAGTCCAAGTTTCAAGCCGATCCAACGATCGGATAGGGAGATGTGAATTTCCAAAGTTTCGGGGGCCATGGACCGCCGATGTCTGGGTGGCCATGGGTGATGGCTCCATGCCTTAGCCTGAGAAAAGAAAAAGGCAAGAGGACCAGGGTCAAGACCTGATGGGAGAAATATCCAAAAAGGTCCTTGGTCTTAGGATTGCCTTGTCAGAGTGTGTATAGGATAAAAGTACCTCTCCTTACTTTTTAGGTGAGGTGAGATCCTTGTGTGCTAGCCATGGACACATGGCGATTCTCCATGGGTCTGTGGGTGATGTGACCACTAGGAGTGTGCCATGAGAGCATTCTCTAGCTCTCTATGTTGTGTGTGACTGGTCAGCCTGATTGTTAGGCTGATTTCCTCCCTTGTGTGAGATTGTGGACTCTAGTGTGTGAGCCTTAGCCTCCATGGCTAAGTGGTGTGGCTTGTGAGAGGGCTGACTTGCCCAAGCTCTAGCTCTATATGTACTCCATCATNCTTGTCAGAGTGTGCTGACTAGGATAAAGGTACCTCTCCTTACTTTTTAGGTGAGGTGAGATCCTTGTGTGCTAGCCATGGACACATGGCGATTCTCCATGGGTCTGTGGGTGATGTGACCACTAGGAGTGTGCCATGAGAGCATTCTCTAGCTCTCTAGGTTGTGTGTGAGTGGTCAGCCTGATTGCTAGGCTGATTTCCTCCCTTGTGTGAGATTATGGATTCTAGTGTGTGAGCCTTAGCCTCCATGGCTAAGTGGTGTGGCTTGTGAGAGGGCTGACTTGCCCAAGCTCTAGCTCTATATGTACTCCATCATTTTGAGTGATTCAACAACCATTCTTCAGCACAAATGATGCCCTTTCAGTCCCACATGCTCGCTCCTCCAAGGCTCCCTCTCTCCTCCAGATACAACAGAAAATACTCTCATGGCACACTCCTAGTGGTCACATAACCCACAATCCCATGGAGAATCGCCATGTATCCATGGGTAGCACACAAGGACCTCACCTCACATAAAAAATAAGGAGAGGTACCTTTTTCCTAGTCAGGACATTCTGACAAGGCATCGCGAGAATCTAGGATCTTTTTGGATATTTCTCTCATCAGGTCTTGACCTTAGACCTCTTGCCCTCCTTTCTTTTCTAAGGCATGGAGCCATCGTCCATGGTCACCCAGACACCGGCGGTCCATGACCGTGGAAACTTTGAACATTCATATCTCTCAATCTGACCGTTGGATGAGCATGAATCTTGGACTGTAGGCATTCTGCCACCTGATCTTTCCAATGGAGAAGTCGGATTAACAATCGGACCAGGCATATGGTAGTTTCGTATAACTTGCTCTAGTGGACCTAAAACAGAGCCGGATGGCTCCTTTCCCAACTCTCCCACTTTTCCATAGTCAGAGTGGACTGAGTCAACATGTGTTCATGTGGAGCAATCGCTTCTCACGGGTCACTGGCTTGGTAGAGAAATCAGCAACCTACTTGCTGGTTGGAGTAAATTCTAGCATGATAACACCCTCGTACACCATGTGCCTGATGAAGTGTTATGAGATGTCAATGTGCTTGGTACGTACATGGCGCTCAGGATTCTTGGCGAGTGCAACTGCGTTCTGGTTTTTGATGCGCATCGGAACTGGAACTACTGCACTCCCACTCATCTCCGCCATGAGACGCTGAAGCCAAACTGCTTCCTTCACTCCAAAGCTGAGAGAGACGTACTCAACTTCCGTGTTTGAGGTAGCCACGACCACCTGCTACTTGCTGTACCAGCTGATGACCCCATCATTCATGAGGAACACATGTCCAGAGATGGACTTGTGGTCCTCAGGATTCAAAACCAAATCTCCATCTGTATAGCTGATGATGCTGTTATCGTTGTCGTTGTAGGTGATGCTGATGTTGATGATTCGAGCAAGGTAGCGGAGGATACACTTTACTACCTTCGAGTGCTCAAGTCCGGGATTAGCCATGTGCTATCTCACAGCGCTTACAGCCTGTCCGAGGTCTGACCTGGTTGCATAAGGTATATGAGACTTCCGACGGCGCTCTATTACTTCTGCCGCTCAGCTGCATCTGCTTCTCCACTGAAACTCACGAGGTACTATCGCGTTTCAAGCGGCGTGTCGATGGGTTTTACCTCTGCCATGCCGAACCGCTGCAGGACGTCCTTGATATAACGATTTTTTTGTAGCGAGAGAGAGCGTGACTTGCGGTCACGCGTGATCTGGATGCCAAGGAAGTATGATGCCTCCCCGGGTCAGACATCTGGAAGCGCTCCTGCATGGCCTCCTTGAACTCCTGTAGTTCAGACCTGCTGTTGGAAAGGAGGAGTATGTCATCCACATAGACAATGATGATGAGGATCTCATACTCATACTACCAGTGATACACACTTTAGTCACACTCGCTGCGCTCAAACTCCATGCATTGTAGCACCGCATACAATTTCTGGTTCAAAGCACGCAACGCTTACTTGAGGCCATACAGCGACTTCTGCAGCTTACAAACCAGGTTTTCTTCGCCATCCATGACGAGTTCCTCTAGTTGCTCCATGTAGATGTTCTCCTCCAAGACACCGTTCAAGAACGCCTTCTTGACATCCATGTGGTGAATCTCGAAGTCCTCAGCTGCTGCATAAGAAAGGAGCGTGTGTACAAAGCAAACTTTGCGACAGGAGCAAAAGTTTTCGTGTAGTCGACGTCTTCCTATTGCGAATAGCCCTTGGTGACCAGCCTCACCTTGTACTTTTCCAAGTTGCCATCTGCTCCCCGCTTCTTCTTGAATACCCACTTGCACTTGATCACCTTGCGTCCAGGTGGACGCTCAGTCAGCTCCCACATACCATTGTCGAGCTATGACTGTATCTTCTGCTACACACCTTGCGCCCAATCCGCTCTATTTGGTATAGCCATGGCCTCCTTGTAGGACGTGGGCTCATCTGAATCTGCTGTGACTGCGACATTCATCTGGTGTGGTTTTTGCAGCATCCAGAAATACCCGCGCTCACCAGGCTAATAGCGCACCTTTAGAGGGTACCTATGACCTGGTACCAATGCGTAAGCAGACGGCTGGTGCGGTAGTGTAGGTATAACTGCTACTATTGGTGGTGCTACATCTCCTTCCTCTGCTTCTACTGTTGACACCACTGAATCTGCTGCATCAGAAATGGGAGAGTAGACTGGTTCTCCCACTATCACAATGGAGGAAGGATAAGGAGAGACTGGGTCAGGGAGGATATCTATTCCCATTGCCTCGTCAGTTCTAGTTCTACTGCCTCTTCACAGATAACATTGGTACAGATGACGTTACTCTCGTTGAAAATGACATCGTTGGAGATGATGACATGGCATGTATCCCTCTCGTAGAGGCGATAGGCCTTGCTTGCCATGTCATAGCCTATCATCAGCATCTGTGTGCTCTTGGCGTCCCACTTCTCCCGCTTCTCCTTTGGCACGTGCATGTGTGCCAAGCTGCCAAATACGCGAAGATGACCCACGCTCGGCTTCTTGCCAAACCATGCCTCGTACGTGGTCATCTCCTCCAGCGCCTTAGTTCGACTGCGGTTCTTGATGTACAGTACAGTGCTCACTACTTTGGCCTAAAAGTCATATATGAGCCGAGCTGGGTATAGCATGGAGCGCGCTGACTCAATGATGGTGAGGTTGGCACGTTCTGCTACAGCGTTCTGCTATGGCGAGTATGGTGCGGTACGCTGTGCCTTGATGCCAGCTGCTGTGAGGTAGTCTTGGAACTCCTTGCTCAGGTACTCTCCACCGCGGTTGCTGCACAACGCCTTGATCTTTTTGCCTGTCTGGTTCTCCACCATTGCCTTGAACTCTTTGAACCTATCAAAGTACTTGTCCTTGGAGGTAAGGTAGTACAGAGCAGTGTAACGTCTGAAATCATCAATGAACATGACAAAATACCTAGAGCTTCAAAAGCTTTGGATCTGCATCAGGACACACAAGTCTGTGTGGACCAGCTCCAGTACCTCCTTCACACGCCCCCCTATTCCGGAGAACGTCTCGCGATGTTGCTTCCCCTCCAAATAGCCGATATACAACTTATGCTCCAAGTTAGAGATGGTGGACAAGTCACAGACCATGTGTTTTGTTTGAAGTTAATGCAAGGTGCGCATACCGATATGGCCGTATCGTGCATGCCAGATTTTACCATCTGTGGCCTGCACCACTGCTGCAAGACTCTGCTCGCGCGGGATCTTGGTCGCCAACAGGCGGTACATGTCGCCTTCCTTCACCGACCTGGCCAACTCCTCTCCCGTTTCCTTGTCGAGGATGTAGCCATAGACGTCGTCAAAGATGACTCGTAATCCTCTGTTGGTGAGAGAGGACACTAAGAGAAGGTTGAACGTAGCATCAGGTACATAGAACATGCCATGGATCACTCCCACTTCAATGCCACACAGGGTCTCCAACCACATCTTTACAATCCCAATCTCTTCAGCATACACCACCTGATCATCACCCAAAGCAATCAGTTGGGGGGGGAATGGAGAGCAGTTGAGTAAACTACTCCTTGTAATGTGTCAGGCTCTTGGTACACCGTGAGTCCTTGTACCACACCAGATCTGCCTTCCCCTTCTGCAACATGTCAGACTTTGCCATGAAGAGGCGGTCGCGTACCTCCTTGGCCATATTCATGTTGCCAAAATGGCGCACGCCGGTCTGGTTCTACTGCTGCTGCTGTTGACGCTGCTGTGACTGCTACAGCTGCTGTGGAGATTACTGCTTTTTTGACTATTGCTACCGCTCCTTTTGGTTCCTCTTAAACTTGAAACATTCTTACTTATATTGCTCCTCTTTCTAGGAATAGTCGCACTTGCCTTTTTTCTTGCCTCTCTACTACCCAGACTGCTGGTACTGCTGGTTACGTGAGCTTGTGGCCACAGATGCTGCTTGACTACTGCCGCTGCCATTGCGCTTTGCTGCACTATAACGCAATTCTACCTACACCTGGTATGTGCAGATGAAGTCCAGGTCGAGAGTCGGCAGGCACTCCAACGTCTCTCGCAGCGTGTCATACCTCGTTTGGAGTCCCCTCAGCAAGAAGAGGAAGCGCGTCCCTTCTACACGGTTACCGACCGCTTTCTGCTGCCTTGCCAGCTCCTTTGCCCTGTCCAAGTACGTCTCCATCCCTTCGCCATCCTGCATTTTCAACGCCATCATCTTCTCCTCAAAAATGATGAGAAATACAGGATCCTTACTCTCATACTTACACAACGTATCCCACCCCTCCTTTGTAGTAGCCTTATCACTCACATACTGAAGATGCGCGTTGGAGATGGTGTTAACAAGCACCTTGTAAACCTGCCTGTCCTTCTTCTTCCACTCCTCATATGCCTCCGCTGTAGTTGTAGATGAACTTGCATGTGCTGCACCTTTCTACGGTGTCTTTCTTGCCACCACTTACGTTGCGGTGATGACTTTTGCCTGTAGAAACGGAGCCCGCTCGTCGCCGCTCACCACCTCCTACAAGCTCCTCTCCTCCAAGAGGAGGCGGGTACGGATTTTCCAAAACGTGAAGTTGGCACATCCTTCTAGCCTCTCCAAGGGTTGGGTTACTGTGACCATGCCTCCATATTGAGCTTTGGTGATGCACAACGCTACCTTTGGGTGGCGGCGCTACCCCTGCTTCTGCTGCTGCTTCTGCCAGAAATCTGTCCGACACAAAATGGACTGTAGATACTAGCAAACTCGGAATTTGGAAGCACTGAGCCCACAACTGGAAAATGCGGCTCAAAACCCTTCAGATCAGCCCATAAAACAGGGTCATCAATAAGGGATTTTTAGGGATATGTCCTCTTGAAAACAGGGTTTGCTTCTACTACTACTCTAAATATAACCAGCCAGCTTGTAGATAACATTTCTCCCAAACAAATCCATGGAATGAAAATATGTTTGCACCAATGGAAAATTTAGGAAAAACAATATAATTCTCATATGTAACTTTTTAAATTTTACAAAGAAACGTGAGAGTTATGGTCATCACAAGGCGACAGTCTTACTCATAGAGAAGAGTTAAGTCCTGGCCGACCTTGTTTTGAGCATAACTCTCAATTCGACCGTTGGATCTTCACGATCTCATTGTCGTTAGAAAGCTTGTATTGCGAACTTCAAGGACCAGTAGTCGTCAAATTTGGTCAAGGTTTGACCCTAACCCGTCACTTTCAAAATGACGGCCTGTGCTAGTTGGAACTGGCAGAACTTGGCTCTGATACCAAATGTTGGAACAGGAGGAGAGAGGGAGCCTTGGAACAGCAAGCATGTGGGACTAAAAGGGCATCAGTTGTGCTGAAGAATGGTTGTTCAATCATTCAAAATAATGGAGTACATATATAGCTAGAGCTTGGACAAGTCAGCCCTCTCACAAGCCACACCACTTAGCCATTGAGGCTAAGGCTCATACACTAGAGTCAATCCCAGACAAGAGAGGAAATCAGCCTAGCAGTCAGGTTGACCACTCACACACGATCTAGAGATCCAGAAAATACTCTCATGATACTCTCCTAGTTGTCATATAATCCACAATCCCATGGAGAATCGCCATGTGTCCATGGCTAGCACACAAGGATCTCACCTCACCGAAAAGATATGGATAGGTACCTTTTCCTAGTCAATACACTCTGACAAGGCAACCCAAGAATCTAGTGTTGTGAAAGGAGCCATCCGGCTCAATTTCAGGTCCACATGAGCAAGTTCCAGGAAACTGCCAGATGCGTATTCCGATCGTCGATCCAATTTCATCATTAGAAAGATCAGGTAGCAGATTATCTACATTCCAAGTCTCAGGCCGATCCAACGGTTGGATTGAGAGATGAATTTTCAAAGTTTCCGGGGTCATGGACCTTCAGTGTCTGGGTGACCATGGGTGATGGCTCCATGCCTTAGCCTGAGAGAAGAAAAAGGGCAAGAGGTCCAGGGTCAAGACCTGATGGGAAAAATATCCAAAAATGTCCTAGATTCTTGGATTGCCTTGTTAGAGTGTGTTGACTAGGAAAAAGATCCCTCTCCTTACTTTTTAGGTGAGGTGAGATCCTTGTGTACTACCCATGGACACATGGCAATTCTCCATGGGATTGTGGGTTATGTGACCACTAGGAGTGAGTCACGGGAGTATTTTCTAGCTCTCTAGGTCGTGTGTGACTGGTCAGCCTGATTGCTAGGCTGATTTCCTCTCTTGTATGAGATTGTGGACTTTAGTGTGTGAGCCTTAGTCTCCATGGCTAAGTGGTGTGGCTTGTGAGAGGGCTGACTTACCCAAGCTCTAGCTCTATATGTACTCCATCATTTTGAGTGATTCAACAATCATTCTTCAGTACAACAAATGCCCTTTCAGTCCTTCATGCTCGCTACTCCAAGGCTCCCTCTCTCCTCTAGTTCCAATATCTAGGACCTTTTTGGATATTTCTCCCATCAGGTCTTGACCCGAGACCTCTTGCCCCTTTTTCTTTTCTCAGGCTAAGGCATGGAGCCATCGCCCATGGTCACCTAGAGACTGGCGGTCCATGATCCCGGAAACTTCAAAAATACATATCTCTCAATCGTACTGTTGGATTGGCCTCAAACTTGGACTGTAGGCATTTTGCCACCTGATCTTCCCATCGGTGAAGTCGGATTGACGATCGGACCAGGCATCTGGTGTTGGAAAGGGAGCCATCCGGCTAAATTTCAGGTCCACAGGAGCAAGTTCCAGGAAAGTACCAGATGCCTGCTCCGATCGCCAATCTGACTTCACCATTGGAAAGATCATGTGGCAAAATGTCTACGGTCCAAGTTTGAGGCCGATCCAACGGTCCGATTGGGAGATATGAATTTTCAATGTTTCGGGGGTCATGGACCGTCGATGTCTGGGTGGGCATGGGTGATGGCTCCATGCCTTAGCCTGAGAAAAGAAAAAGGCAAGAGGTCCAGGGTCAAGACCTGATGGGAGAAATATCCAAAAANGTCCTTGGTCTTAGGATTGCCTTGTCAGAGTGTGCTGACTAGGATAAAGGTACCTCTCCTTACTTTTTAGGTGAGGTGAGATCCTTGTGTGCTAGCCATGGACACATGGCGATTCTCCATGGGTTTGTGGGTTATGTGACCACTAGGAGTGTGCCATGAGAGCATTCTCTAGCTCTCTAGGTCGTGTCTGAGTGGTCAGCCTGATAGCTAGGCTGATTTCCTCCCTTGTGTGAGATTATGGATTCTAGTGTGTGAGCCTTAGCCTCCATGGCTAAGTGGTGTGGCTTGTGAGAGGGCTGACTTGCCCAAGCTCTAACTCTATATGTACTCCATCATTTTGAGTGATTGAACAACCATTCTTCAGCACAAGTGATGCCCTTCCAATGACACATGCTCGCTGCTCCAAGGCTCCCTCTCTCCTCCATTTCCAACATTTGGTGTCAGAGCCAATTTTTGCCACTTTTAGCCAGCACAGGCCGTCACTTTGAGAGTGACAGGTTGGGGTGAAACCTTCACCAAATTTGACTATCAACCACTGGATCTTCAAGTTCAGAAGACAAGCTTTCCAACGAGCCCAAGATCGCGAAGATCCAACAATTGGATTGAGAGTTATACTCAAAACGAGGTCGGCAAGGGCTACACTCTTCTCTATGAGTAAGACTGTCGCATTGCGATGACCATAACTCTCTTGTTTCTTTGTCAAATTTAAAACATGGCACATGCTAATTGTAGTATTTTTCCTAAGCTTTCCATTGGTGCAAAAATATTTGCATTCCATTGATTCGTTTGGGAGAAATGCCCTTTACAAGCTGGCTGGCCTGAGTTGGAATAGGAGCAGAAGCATACCCTGTTTTCAAGAGGGCATATCTTTTGAAATCCCATGTTGATGACCCTGTTTTATGGGTCGATCTGAAAGGTTTTGAGCTGAATTTTCCAGTGGTGGGCTCAGCTTTTTACAATTCCCAGTCTTCTGGCATCTACAGTCCATTTTCTGTCAGACAGATTTCTGGCAGAAGCAGCAGCAGAAGCAGGGGTAGCGCCGCCATCCAAGGGCAGCGCTGAGCATCACCAAGGCTCAAAATGGCAGCAGCTGGCGTTGTGATAGCAGCCCAGCCTTTGGAGAGGCTGGAGGGACGCGCCAACTTCACGTTTTGGAAGATCCGTACCCGCCTCCTTTTGGAGGAGAGGGGCTTGTGGGAGGTGGTGAGCGGCGACGAGCCGGCTCCAGTTCCACAGGCAAAAGGCATCACCGCAGCNGGGACACATTGTGCAAGAAGTATGAGAGCAAGGATCCTGCATTCCTCATGCTTTTGGAGGAAAAGATGATGGCGCTGAAAATGCAGGGTGGTGAAGGGATGGAGGCGTATCTGGACAGGGCCAAGGAGCTGGCGAAGCAGCTGAGAGCGGCCGGCAACCCTGTGGAAGAGACGCGCTTCATCCTCCTCTTGCTGAGGGGACTCCCAACCAGCTACGACACGGTGCGAGAGACGCTGGAGTGCCAGCCAACTCTCGACCTCGACTTCATCTGCACACACCTGGTGCAGGTGGAATTGCGTCGCAATGCAGCAAAGCGCAATGGCGGCAGCAACAGTGAAGCAGCTTTCATGGCCATGGGCTCACGCAACCATCAGCAGCAGCAGTCCGGGCAGCAGAGAGGCAAGAAGAAGGGCAAGTGCCACTATTGCCAGAAAGAGGGGCACTACAAGAAAGAGTGCTTCAAGTTCAAGAGGGACCAGAAGGAGCAGCAGCAGCAGCAGCAGCAAAAGCAGCAATCTCCACAGCAACAGCAGCAGCAGTCACAACAACACCAGCAGCAGGAGAAGCAGCAGAACCAGACTGGCGTGCGCCATTTTGGCAACATGAACGTTGCCAAGGAGGTGCGCGACCGCCTCTTCATGGCGAAGTCTGACATGTCGCAGAAGGAAAAGGCGGATCTGGCGTGGTACAAGGACTCGGGGTGTACCAAGAGTCTGACGCACCACAAGGAGTGGTTCACGCAGCTGCTCTCCATTCCCCCCCGTCCGATTGCTTTGGGTGATGATCGGGTGGTGTATGCTGAGGGGATTGGGATTGTGGAGATGTGATTGGAGATCCCGCGTGGCATTGAAGTGGGAGTGTTCCATGGCGTGCTGTATGTGCCTGATGCTGCGTTCAACCTTCTCTCAGTGTCCTCTCTCACAAACACAGGACTTCGCGTCGTTTTTGACGATGATTACGGCTACATCCTCGACAAGGAAACAGGAGAGGAGTTGGCCAAGTCGGTGAAGGAGGGTGACATGTACCGCCTGCTGGGGGCGACCAAGATCCCGCATGAGCAGAGTCTTGCAGCAGTGGTGCACGCGACAGATGGCGAGATCTGGCATGCACGCTACGGCCACATCGGCATGTGCGCCTTACAGCAGCTTCAAGCAAAGCAGATGGTGCGTGACCTACCTACCATCTCTAACTTTGAGCAGCAGTTATGCATTGGCTATTTGGAGGGGAAGCAGCACCGCGAGGCATTCTCTGGAGCAGGGGAGCGTGCAAAAGGGGTGTTGGAGCTGGTCCACACGGACTTGTGCGGACCGATGCAGACCCAGAGCTTTGGATGCTCTAGGTATTTTCTCACCTTCATTGATGATTTCAGCCGTTACACTGCTGTGTACTTCCTTTCCTCCAAGGACCAGTGCTTTGACAGGTTCAAGGAGTTCAAGGCCATGATGGAGAACCAGACCGGCAAGAAGATCAAGGCGCTGCGCAGCGATCGCGGTGGAGAATACCTAAGCAAGGAGTTCCAGGACTACCTTGCAGCTGCTGGCATCAAGGCGCAGCGTACCGCGCCGTACTCGCCGCAGCACAACGGCGTAGCAGAACGCGCCAACCGTACCATTGTGGAGTCGGCGCGCTCCATGCTGCACGCGGCTCGGCTGACCTACGACTTCTGGGCTGAAGCTGTGAGCACTGCGGTCTACATCAAGAACCGTAGTCCAACTAAGGNGCTGGAGCAGATGACGCCGTACGAGGCGTGGTTCGGCAAGAAGCCGAGCGTGGGTCATCTTCGCGCGTTTGGCAGCTTGGCGCACATGCACGTGCCAAAGGAGAAGCGGCAAAAGTGGGACGCGAAGAGTGCGCAGATGCTGATGATTGGCTACGACGTGGCAAGCAAGGCGTATCGCCTCTACGAGAGGGATATAGGCCACGTCATCATCTCCAGGGATGTCGTCTTCAATGAGAGCAACGTCATCGGCACCAACATTTTGTGTGAAGAGGCAACAGAAACAGCAGCTGACGAGACAGTGGGAGCAGAAATTCTTCCTGACCCAGTTTCTCCCGATCCTTCCTCTACTGTGACAGTGGGAGAATCACTCTACTCTCCCATATCTGATGTAGCAGATACAACAGCTTCATCGGCAGAAGCAGAGGAGGGAGATGTAGCACCACCAGCAGAAGCAGTTGTGCCAGCCGCACCGCGTCAGCCGCCTGCTAACGCTCCAGCTCCAGGTCGGAGGTACCCTCTTAGGGTGCATTACAAGCCTTGTGAGCGCGGCCATTTCTGGATGCTACAGAAACCAGAACAGATGAACGTTGCAGTTGCAGCAGATTCAGATGAGCCAACGTCATACAAGGAGGCCATGGCTGCACCGGATGCAGCAGATTGGGCGCAAGCCGTACAGCAAGAGATACAGTCGCAGCTGGACAACGGCACGTGGGAGCTGACTGAGCGTCCACCTGGACGTAAAGTGATCAAGTCCAAGTGGGTCTTCAAGAAGAAGCGGGGAGCAGATGGTAACCTGGAAAAGTACAAGGCGAGGCTGGTCGCCAAGGGCTACTCGCAGCAGGAGGGCATCGACTACACAGAAACTTTTGCCCCCGTTGCAAAGTTTGCCTCTGTGCGCACGCTCCTCTCTTATGCAGCAGCTGAGGACTTCGAGGTTCACCACATGGATGTCAAGACGGCATTCTTGAATGGTGACTT
>SZWC01001855.1:100384-128760 GCA_023375785.1 Penium margaritaceum | reverse complement strand
AGTCCTGTGACTAATTTTCTTTGTGACCAAAAGGGGAACAGGAAGGTTCTAAGAGACATCTTAGAATATTCCAAGGTCCTTCCTGGTGGCTGGCACCACTTGGTGGTCACAAGGAGCGCCATGTAGGCAAGGGGGATGACGTAATCCAGATTGCCCCCAAAGTGGCTCCTCCAAGGAGCCATTGCGCGCCTAGGCTAGAGGCTGGCTCTAGGATTATAAGAACCTGTCAGTTGCCTGTCATTGAGTAAAGTTCTTACCTTTGAGACTCCTCACAGAGTTGTCCACCAGAGGCAGACACTAAAGAAGCATTGGTTGGTCTAAGCCCCAAGAGTAAGCTCCTGGCGCGAAAGTGACCAGGTGCTAAGGACACAATGCAAGAAAGTGATTCCTATGAACTGCTAAGTGTAGAACCTTGGATCTGAGGATGATATCACCTCTTGGTTGCAATACCAAGAGTGGTCAGCGGGAACCATTGTGTCGGAACCCGTTTTCTAGACCGTCGCCTCAAGCACGTTGACAAAGGGTTATGGGCCCACACTGACTAGTTATAAGGCACACTTCTGTGCACTCTCTCGCCCTTACTGTCTTGCAGCTCGCATCAGCTCCATCAGCTCCATCTGCTCCATCTGCTCCATTTGCTCCATTTCCTACATCTGCTCCATTAGCTCCAACAGCAGGTGCTGGCACTTAGCGAACAAGGGCCAAGGATAAACTCTGCCCTTGGAGGTATGACCCTTGGGTCCTAACCAGGATCAACTCAGCCCTTGGAGATACGATCCTGGGTTTGCTAGTATTTTTCTTCTCTGTTTGCAGGTGATCAACGGCTAAGGGATAAGCAACGGATGTGCACCTTCTAAACCGGTAGCAGACAACAGCCTATATCAGTCTTCATCAGCCTCAACGAGGCAGAGAAACAGAGAAGGAGAGAAGCAGAGAAGCAGTATGACGACTCCCACGATGCTCACTCTTGAGCAAGTCAACGGTGGGATGTCAAAGTTCACAAGGACAGGTTTTTCCTTGTTGAAATGGTAATTTGAGATTGTCAGGAGGATGTGTGGCTACTTGAAGATGTTCCTTGGAGAAGAGGTTGAACCTCCAAAAACAGATGATGGATATGAAGCATGGAGTATCTAAAACGACATGGCGCTTGCGGTCCTTGTGACGTAAGTGCATGAGTCACAGCATGTCCACCTCCAAGGTATCACACATGCATTAAAGGCTTATGAGAAGCTTGCACGTGTATACCTATCAACGGCTCTTGCAAATCACCTCTTCATCCTTCAAATGCTGATTTCGATGAGGGTGAGCGAGGGAGAGTTGATTCCAGACTTCCTACTGCAACTTGAAGGACTGCTGCAACAAGTGACCTAAATGAACAGGGAAATCGACACCAATATGTAGGCCATGATCCTCCTCAAAGTGCTACCTGAAAGCTAGGGTCCTCTGATCACCGTTTCTGGCAGTTGGAAGGAGGAGGATTTGACGTATGAGGCAGTGCCCGAGTACATGCGCAACGAGGCCATGCGTCACAGCGGTAGAAAGGCTAACATTTCAGCCTATGCTGTACAGTATAGTTGTCGTAGCAACAACTTCTCTTCTGGTCAGAGCAGTAGCGGAAGCGGTGGTGGTGGAGGAAAAGGCAATGGTGGCGGTGGAAAGGGTTCATAGCCTCCTGGGAAGTGGCATAATTGTGGCAATGAGACATTGGGCACGGTAGTGCAGGGCTCCTAAGAAGGAAGATGGAGATCATGGTGGTAGATATGAGGGAAAAGGAAAGGGTAAGAAGGAATTGACGAACATGATGGTTGAGAGCGTGTCGATTACCAAGGGAGTGGCACTGCTCAAGCGTGGAGCGTACGGGCTTGACAATGGCACGAACCAGTACTCTTCAACGGAGAAGGATGAGTTCATTTCCATTGGGGACACAGAACGTTGCTTCAGGTGTGCCAGCGGCAGCCTTGTCCATGCGCAAGGCGAGGGACATAAGTTGATCAGCATCAACATAAACGGTGCTGAAAAGGACTTGAACCTGGAGAACGTCATCTACATGCCGTCTTTTGCGGCAAACCTCTTGTCAGTATCCAAAATCACAGACCACGACATGACGGTCCTCTTCAAGGAGGAGGAGGCCGTGATTGTCAAGAACAAGGACATCAAGATCTCCTATCCCAAGGAGAATCTTGTCGTACAGGTTCCAAGAGTTGATGGACTCTATGTGCTGCAGACCAAGCACCTTGAGAGTACAAATGAAGGATATACAGCGGTTGAAGAGTCCAAGTCTCCAAAGCCTAAAATAGCACCACAGGCTGTCACCATGGCAGCCAACCCACCAACGACACAGATGCTGAGCTGTGGCTGAGGCGGTTTTGCCATGTGGCTAATAGCATACTACAAGCTATGCAGCAGCACGAAGTGGTTCATGGAATGGAAGGATGCAAGGCCAAGGATGAGGGAAAGTGCAAGAAGCTATGTGAACCGCCTCCAAGGCAAGGCAAAGAGAAAGCCCTTTGATCGTAATGGACAACGTGCGGCAACAATCTTGGACCTGATTCACTCTGATATGTGCGGACCACTTCGCACTCCTTCAAACGGAGGCATCAAGTGTTTCTTGACCTTCATTGATGACCACAGTCGCAAGATGTGGATCTACTTTCTCAAGACAAAAGGAGAGGTCAAGGGGAAGCTGCAAGAGTTTATCACGATGGTAGAGCGGCAGAGAGGCAAGAAGGTCAAGGCACTGCGCACGGACAACGGTGGTGAGTACGAGGCGTGCAAAGGCTGGTTGAGCCAATACGGCATCAACCACCAGACCACCACGCCTTATACTCCCCAGAGTAATGGCGCCGCGAACGGATGAACCAGACTATCCTCGGCATGACATGAAGCATGCTCTTCGATGCCAAACTCCCACCTCGCTCCTGGGCTGAAGCTCCAAGAACTGCTTGCTACCTCGTGAATCTCATTCCGGCAGCCATGCTTGGAAGCCGTGGTAAGAAACAGCAAGAGAAGCAGCTCAGGACGTCACAGGAGGCTTGGTCAGGGAAGAAGCCAGATGCCTCACACTTGAGGGTTTTTGGCTGTACCGCCAAGACAAAGATTCCAGCAGGAGAAGGAAGTAGCAAGCTAGATGCACGTGCTCGCAAGTGTGTAATGGTCGGATACGACACTCCACACAAGGCGTACAGGCTGTGGGACCAAGCGACTGGAAAGCTCATCAGGAGCCGAGATTTCGAGTTTGAAGAAAGGACCCTCGGCAAGGGAGAGTCGCTGGATCTTGTCCATGCTCCCAAATCAGGAAAGTGGGTTGTGTTGCTCGAGTCAAGTGATCAGGCACCTGAGAACTGGTAGATGGTGCCAATGAAGGATGGTGCTGCAGGGAGAGGGGCTGTGCAGGCTGACATAGTGACGGACTCTTACATTGAGTCTGAGTCATCCGAGGCCTCTGAGTCAAACTCTGAGGCCGGAGGCTTTCCTCAAAGAGCGGATCACGGGCAGCGGAGGAGCAACAGAAGCAACTAAGCCTTGAAGTACCACTTGCAACACTCCGGCGTAGTACGCGCCAGAAGAAACCTCCGCCCAAGTACGATGCTGAGAGTGCAAAATGGACCGGACTCAGCTAGTCATGCTTGGCTCAGGAGGAGCGCGTGACCATAACGGGGGCTTTGAACATGCCAGATGTGGCCAAGTGGAAAGAGGCAGTGGATAGCAAACTCGCATCCATTGAAGAGAACGGAACATGGATTCTGGTCGACAGGCCCCCAAACACGCTCGTGGTGGGGTCAAAGTGGGTACTCCAGAAAACGTTAAAGTAGGATGGTACTATCGACAAGTACAAGGCAAGAGTTGTGGCGAAGGGGTTTTTCCAGCATGCAGGCTCAGAGTACGAGGAGACCTTCATGCCTGTTGTCACCTTTGCCTCCATCAGATCCATATTGGGCATCGCTGCTGCAAAAGATCTGGAGGTCCACTAGATGGATGTTAAGACAGCTTTCCTCTACGGGAATCTAGATAAAGAAGTGCTGATGGAAGTGCCCGAAGGAAGGAAAGTTCCAGAGGGTAAGGTTCGCAAACTGGTCAAAGCACTCTTTGCGCTGAAACAGGCCCCAAGGGTATGGTACAAGGATATGGACGGATTCATGGCCGGGCTCACCTTCATGCACTGCCAGAACGACCCTAGTATCTATATGTGGGTAGATGAGCAAGGCTTGATGCTGGTTGCACTGTACGTGGATGACCTGATCATCAGCTCGTCATCAGTCGAGCTATTGAACAAGCTGAAGACAGATCTGAGCAATAGGTTCAAGATGGACATGGGTCCGCTCGAGATAGCCGTCCACTGCAATAGAGCAACAGGCACCATCGAGCTGAACCAGACTAAGTACATCATGGAGATCCTCAAGCGCTACAACATGGAGGACTACAAGGCCATTTGCACACCCATGACAACAGACATCAAGCTCTCCTCCTCCATGAGCCCTTGCACGGAAGTAAAACGGCGTGAGATGGAGAACATTCTCTACCAGTCTGCTGTTGGCAGCCTTATGTACGCCATGGTGGGAACACGCCCTGACCTTTGCTATGCTGTGGGACAAGTGAGCAAGTTTGTGGCCAATCCAGGGCCACAGTACTGGAAAGCAGTCAAGTGTGTCATGCGCTATCTACAGAAGACACGACACATGGGACTCTTGTTTGGAAGCCAAGAGGGATCAGACCCGCTACAGCTGGTGTGCTACACAGATGCCGACTGGGGAGGAAGAATCGATGAGAGAAAGTCTACCTAGGTCTTTGTGTGCCTCCTGAACGGTGGTTCAGTCTCCTGGACAAGCAAAAAATAAGACTGTGTCTCCCTCTCTACTGCTAAGGCCGAGTACATCGCTCTGTCAAAAGCATGCAAGGAGACACAATGACTATCCAGTTTGCTTGCCGAGATGAAAATACCACAAACGGAAGCAACAGAGGTCCGCATCGACAACAAGAGTGCCATGAAAATGGCACAGGATGATGTCATCTCCCGGCAGACCAAGCACATCGACATCAGGTACCACTACTCACGCGACCAGGTCGCAAAGGAGATCGTGGACCTGGAATACGTGGAGACCAAGCAGATACTCACAGACTATATGACAAAGGTGCTTGATAGCGAATTGCACTCTGCAGGTACTCGAGGCATCGCTATTGTCAAATTAGCAAACGAAGACTGAGGCCAAGACTGCTCGAGAGAGGAGAGATCTCACAGCTAATGGACGGAGAAGCAAGGGAGAGTTTGTTAACCTGATATGCTCCTTGTCCATCGCTGATATTTGGTCAGGCACAGGACGGACTAGGCATGCACTGCTCCTTTGGAGCAAGTCCCCTTGGTCTAAACTGGATAGTATAGCCAGAAAACACTACCTAGGACAACTCCTTGTGGCTTAGACATTCCACAGTTAGGTCACTGGGTCAAATCCCAGCCGAGTGACTAATTTTCTTTGTGACCAAAGGGGGGACAGGAAGGTTCTAAGAGATATCTTAGAAAATTCCAAGGTCCTTCCTGGTGGCTGGCGCCACTTGGTGGTCACAGGGAGCATCATGTAGGAAAGGGGGATGACGTAATCCAGATTGCCCCCAAAGTGGCTCCTCCAAGGAGCCACTGCGTGCCTAGACTAGAGGCTGGCTCTAGGACTATATGAATCTGTCAGTTGCCTGTCATTGAGTACAATTCTTACCTTTGACACAGAGTTTTCCGCCAGAGGCAGACACTAAAGAAGCATTGGTTGGTCTAAGTCCCAGGAGTTAGCTCCTTGTGCGAAAGAAACCAGGTATTAAGGACACAGTGCAAGGAAGTGATTCCTATGAACTGCTTAGTGTGGAACCTTGGTTCTGAGGATGATATCACCTCTTGGTTACAATAACAAGAGCGGTCAGTGGGAACCATTGTATCAGAACCCGTTTTCTAGACTGTCGCCTCAGGCAGGTTGCCACTCCATCCTCCCTCCGACCTATTTCTTTGGGTGATGATCGGGTGGTCTATGGTGAGGAAATGGGGATTGTGGAGATGTGGTTAGAGACCTCGCATGCCATTGACGTGGGAGTATTCCATGGCGTGCTGTATGTACCTGATGTTGCGTTCAAGCTTCTCTCAATGTCCTCTCTCACCAACACAGGACTGCGAGTCGTCTTTGACAACGACTATGACTATATCCTTGACAAGGAAACGCGAGAATAGTGGGCCAGGTCGGTGAAGGAAGGCGATATGTACTGCCTGTTGGGAGCAACCAAGATCCCGCGTGAGTAGAGTCATGCATCAGTGGTGCAGGCAACAGATGGCAAAATCTGGAATGCGTGCTACGACCATATCGGCATGCACGCCTTGTAGCAGCATTAAACAAAGTCAATGGTACGTGAATTGCCTACCATCTCCAACTACTGCTCAAAAGCAGCAGTTGTCCATCGGTTATTTGGAGGAGAAGCAGCATTGCCTGGCGTTCTCTAGAGTAGGGGAGTGCGTAAAGGAGGTGCTGGAGCTAGTCCACACAGACTTGTGTGGCCCGATGCAGACCCAGAGCTTTGGAAGCTCTAAGTATTTCCTCACCTTCATTAATGATTTCAGCCTACACAGCTGTGTACTTCTTTCCTTCCAAGGACCAGTGTTTTGACAGGTTCAAGGAGTTTAAAACCATGGTGGAGAACCAGACTGGCACGAAAATGAAGGTGCTGCGTAGCGACCGCGGTGGAGAGTACCTGAGAGAGGAGTCAAAGGACTACCTCGCAGTAGCTGGCATCAAAGCGCAGCGCACTATGGCATACTCACCGCAGGAGAACGGTGCTCCAGAATGCACCAACCGTACCATCGTTGAATCGTTAGACTCCATGTTTCATGCGGATCGGTTCACCTACGACTTCTCGGCTGAACCAATGAGCACTTTAGTGTACATCAAGAACCACAGTCCCACCAAGGTGGTGGAGCAGATGCTACCGTACAAAGCGTTGTTTGATCAGAAGCCGAGCCTGGGTCATTTGCGTGCATTTGGCAACTTGGCGTACATACATGTATCCAAGCAGAAGTTGTAGAAATGGGATGCAAAGAGCGTACATATGCTCATGATGAACTATGACGTGACAATTAAGGCTTATCGCCTCTACAGGAGGGATACCGGCTACGTCACCATCTCCAGGGGTGTCGTCTTCGATGAGAGCAACATCATTAGTACCAACATTATTTGTGAGGAAGCAATAGAACCAGCAACTCACTAGGCAATAAGAGCAGATACCTTTCCTGACTCAGTCTCTCCTGACCATTCCTCTACTATGATGGTGGGAGAACCACTCTACTCTTCCATCTCTTATGCAGCAGATAAAACGACCTCATCGACAGAAGCAAAGGAAGAAGATACAATACCACCAGTAGCAACAATTGTTCTAGTAACACCGTACCAGCCTCCTGCCAACGCTCCAGTACCAGGTCGCAGGTACCCTCTCAGGGTACGCTATAAGCCTGGTGAGCACATGCACTTTGGATGGTGCAAAACCAGACCAGATGAACGTCACAATTATAGCAGACTATAATGAGCCGACGTCATACAAGGAGGCCATGGATGCACTAGATACAGTAGATTTGGCGCAAGCTGTGTAGTAGGAGATAGAGTCGTAGCTCAACAACAGTACATGGGAGCTGACTTAGCGTCCATCTGGACAAGTGGGTGTTCAAGAAGGAGAGAGGCACAGGTTGTTGGAAATGGAGGAGAGAGGGAGCCTTGGAGCAGCGAGCATGTGTGATTGGAAGGGCATCACTTGTGCTGAAGAATGGTTGTTCAATCACTCAAAATGATGGAGTACATATAGAGCTAGAGCTTGGGCAAGTCAGCCCTCTCACAAGCCACACCACTTAGCCATGGAGGCTAAGGCTCACACACTAGAGTCCACAATCTCACACAAGGGAGGAAATCAGCCTAACAATCAGGCTGACCACTCACACACGACCTAGAGAGCTAGAGAATGCTCTCATGGCACACTCCTAGTGGTCACATAACCCACAAACCCATGGAGAATCGCCATGTGTCCATGGCTAGCACACAAGGATCTCACCTCACCTAAAAAGTAAGGAGAGGTACCTTTATCCTAGTCAGCACACTCTGACAAGGCAATCCTAAGACCAAGGACCTTTTTGGATATTTCTCCCATCAGGTCTTGACCCTGGACCTCTTGCCTTTTTCTTTTCTCAGGCTAAGGCATGGAGCCATCACCCATGGCCACCCAGACATCGACGGTCCATGACGCCCGAAACTTCGAAAATTCATATCTCCAAATCCGACCATTGGATCGGCCTGAAACTTGGACCATAGATAATTTGCCACCTGATCTTTCCAATGATGAAGACGGATCGACAAGCAGAGTAGGCATCTGGAAGTTTCCTGGAACTTGTTCCTGTGGACCTGAAATTGAGCCGGATGGCTCGTTTCCCAACAATCTCCCACTTTGCTGCAGTTAGAGTGGGCTGAGTCCACATGCCTTTATGTAGAACTGCTGCTTCTCACGGGTCACTGGCTTGGTGCAGAAATCAGCGACCTGCTTGCTGGTTGGAGTAAACTCCAGCTTGATAGCACCCTCCTGCACCATGTGCCTGATGAAGCGATATGCGATGTCAATGTGCTTGGTGCGTGCATGGTGCTCAGGATTCTTGGCGAGTGCGATTGCACTCTGGTTGTCGACGCGCACAGGAACTGGAACTGCTACACTCCCACTCATCTCCGCCATGAGACGCTGGAGCCAAACTGCTTCCTTGGCTCCAAAGCTGAGAGAGACGTACTCAGCTTCCGTGCTCGAGGTGGCCACGACCACCTGTCGCTTGCTGCACCAGCTGATGGCACCTCCATTCATGAGAAACACATGTCCAGAGATGGACTTGCGGGTCTTAGGATTTGAAGCCCAATCTGCATGATGCTGTTGTCGTTGCCATTGTAGGTGATGCCGACGTTGATGGTTCCAGCAAGGTAGCGGAAGATCCGCTTCACTGCCTTCTGGTGCTCAGGTCCGGGGTTTGCCATGAGCTGGCTCACAGCGCTCACAGCTTGTGCGAGGTCCGGCCTGGTTGCCACCATCAGGTACATAAGACTGCCGACGGCGCTCTGGTACTTCTGCCGCTCAGCTGCATCCGCTTCCCCATTGAAGCTCACGAGGTACTGCCGCGTCTCCAGCGTCGTGCCGATGGATTTGGCCTCCGCCATGCCGAACCGCTACAGGACGTCCTTGATGTAGCGACTCTGCTGTAGCGAGAGAGAGCGTGATTTGCGGTCACGCGTGATCTGGATGCCGAGGAAGTATGATGCCTCCCCGAGATCAGACATTTGGAAACGCTCCTGCATGGCCTCCTTGAACTCTTGTAGTGCAGACATACTGTTGGAAAGGAGGAGCATGTCATCCACGTAGACAATGATGATGAGGATCTCATGCTCATGCTGCCAGCGATACACGCTGTAGTCACACTCGCTACGCTCAAACCCCATGCACTGCAACGCCGCATCCAACTTCTGGTTCCAAGCACGCGACGCTTGTATGAGGCCGTACAGTGAGTTCTGCAGCTTGCAAACCAGGTGCTCCTGGCCATCCATGACGAACCCCTCTGGCTGCTCCATGTAGATCTCCTCCTCCAAGTCACCATTCAAGAATGCCGTCTTGACATCCATGTGGTGAACCTCGAAATCCTCAGCTGCTGCATAAGAGAGGAGCGTGCGCACAGAGGCAAACTTTTGCAACAGGGGCAAAAGTTTCTGTGTAGTCGATGCCCTCCTATTGCGAGTAGCCCTTGGCGACCAGCCTCGCCTTGTACTTTTCCAGGTTACCATCTGCTTCTCGCTTCTTCTTGAACACCCACTTGCACTTGATCACCTTACATCCAGGTGGACGCTCAGTCAGCTCCCACGTGCCGTTGTCCAGCTGCGACTGTATCTCCTGCTGCACGGCTTGCGCCCAATCTGCTGCATCCGGTGCAGCCATGGCCTCCTTGTATGACGTTGGCTCATCTGAATCTGCTGCAACTGCGACGTTCATCTGTTCTGGTTTCTGCAGCATCCAGAACTGGCCGCGCTCACCAGGCTTGTAACGCACCCTAACAGGGTATCTACGACCTGGCGCTGGAACATTAGCGGGCGGTTGGCGCGGTGCTGCTGGCACAACTGCTGCTGATGGTGGTGCTACATCTCCCTCCTCTGCTTCTGCCGTGTGGCTACTATATCTGCTGCATCAGACATGGGAGAGTAGAGTGATTCTCCTATTGTCACAGTAGAGGAATGATCGGGAGAGACTGGGTCAGGAAGGATTTCTGCTCCCACTGTCTCATCAGCTGCTGGTTCTGCTGCCTCTTCACAGACAATGTTGGTGCCAATGACGTTGCTCTCGTTGAAGACGACATCCCTGGAGATGATGACGTAGCCTGTATCCCTCTCGTAGAGGCGATAGGCCTTGCTTGCCACGTTGTAGCCAATCATGAGCATCTGCGCACTCTTTGCGTCCCATTTCTGCCGCTTCTCCTTGGGCACGTGCATGTGCGCCAGGCTGCCAAATGCTCGGAGATGACCCACGCTCGGTTTCTTGCCGAACCATGCCTCGTACGGTTTCATCTGCTCCAGCGCCTTAGTTGGACTGCGGTTCTTGATGTAGACCGCAGTGCTCAGTGCTTCAGCCCAGAAGTCGTAGGTCAGCCGAGCCGCGTGCAGCATGGAGCGCGCCGACTCCACAATGGTACGGTTGGTGCGTTCTGCTACACCGTTCTGCTACGGCGAGTACGGCGCGGTACGCTGCGCCTTGATGCCAGCTGCTGCGAGGTAGTCCTGAAACTCCTTGCTCAGGTACTCTCTACCGCGATCGCTACGCAGCGCCTTGATCTTCTTGCCAGTCTGGTTCTCCACCATGACCTTGAACTCCTTGAACCTGTCAAAGCATTGGTCCTTGGAAGGAAGGAAGTACACAGCAGTGTAACGGCTGAAATCATCAATGAAGGTCAGGAAATACCTAGAGCCTCCAAAGCTCTGGGTCTGCATCGGTCCGCACAAGTCCGTGTGGACCAGCTCCAACACCTCNTTCGCACGCTCCCCTGCTCCAGAGAACGCCTCCCGGTGCTGCTTCCCCTCCAAACAGCCGATGCACAACTGCTGCTCAAAGTTAGAGATGGTAGGTAGGTCACGCACCATCTGCTTTGCTTGAAGCTGCTGCAAGGCGCGCATGCCGATGTGGCCGTAGCGCGCATGCCAGATCTCGCCATCTGTTGCCTGCACCACTGTTGCAAGACTTTGCTCACGCGGGATCTTGGTTGCCCCCAGCAGGCGGTACATGTCGCCTTCCTTCACCGACCTGGCCAACTCCTCTCCTGTTTCCTTGTCGAGGATGTAGCCATAGTCATCATCAAAGACGACTCATAGTCCTCTGTTGGTGAGAGAGGATACTTAGAGAAGATTGAACGCAGCATTAGGTACGTACAGCATGCCATGGAACACTCCCACTTCAATGCCACGCGGGGTCTCCAACCACATCTCCACAATCCCAATCCCTTCAGCATACACCACTCGATCATCACTCACAGCGATAGGACATGGAGGGATGGACAGCAACTGCGTAAACCACTCCTTGTGGTGCGTCAGACTCTTGGTACACCTAGAGTCTTTCTACCATGCCTGATCCGCCTTCTCCTTCTGCGACATGTCAGACTTCGCCATGAAAAGGCGGTCGCGCACCTCCTTGGCCACGTTCATGTTGCCAAAATGGCGCAAGCCGGTCTGGTTCTGCTACTGCTGCTGCTGGTACTGCTGACGTTGCTGTGACTGCTGCTGCTGTTGTTGTGGAGATTGCTGCTTTTGCTGCTGCTGCTGCTGCTCCTTCTGGTCCCTCTTGAACTTGAAACACTCTTTCTTGTAGTGCCCCTCTTTCTGGCAATAATGGCACTTGCCCTTCTTCTTGCCTCTCTGCTGCCCGGACTGCTGCTGCTGCTGGTTGCGTGAGCCCATCGCCATGAAAGCTGCTTCACTGCTGCTGTTGCCGCCATTGTGTTTTGCGGCATTGCGACGCAGTTCCACCTGCACCAGGTGTGTGCAGATGAAGTCGAGGTCGATAGTTGGCTGGCACTCAAGCGTCTCTCGCACTGTGTCGTAGCTTGTTGGGAGTCCCCTCAGCAAGAGGAGGATGAAGCGCGTCTCTTCCACAGGGTTGCAAGCCGCTCTCAGCTGCTTCGCCAGCTCCTTTGCCCTGTCCAGGTACGCCTCCATCCCTTTACCACCCTGCATTTTCAGCGCCATCATCTTTTCCTCCAAAAGCATGAGGAATGCAGGATCCTTGCTCTCATACTTGCACAACGTGTCCCACCCCTCCTTTGTAGTAGCCTTGTCACTCACGTACTGAAGATGCGGGTTGGAGATGGTGTTGACAAGCAACCTGTAGGCCTGCCTGTCCTTCTTCTTCCACTCCTCATACGCCGCCGCTGCAGTTGTAGATGAACTTGCATCTGTTGTACCTTTCTGCGGCGTCTTCCCCGCCACCACCTGCGCTGCGGTGATGCCTTTTGCCTGTGGAGGCGGAGCGCACTCGTCGCCGCTCACCACCTCCCACAAGCCCCTCTCCTTCAAAAGGAGGCGGGTACGGATCTTCCAAAACGTGAAGTTGGCGCGTCCTTCCAGCCTCTCCAAGGGCTGGGCTGCTGTGGCCACGCCTGCTGCTGCCATTTTGAGCTTTGGTGATGCTCAACGCTGCCCTTGGGTGGCGGCGCTACCCCTTCTTCTGCTGCTGCTTCTGCCAGAAATCTCTCTGACAGAAAATGGACTGTAGATGTCAGCAGACTGGGAATTTGGAAAAACTGAGCTAACCACTAGAGAATTCAGCTCAAAACCTTTCAGATCGACCCATAAAACAGGGTCATCAACAGGGGATTTTGAAAGATATGCCCTCTTGAAAACAGGGTATGCTTCTGCTTCTACTCCAACACAGACCAGCCAGCTTGTAAACGGCATTTCTCCCAAGAGAATCTATGGAATGCAAATATTTTTGCACCTATAGAAAGATTAGGAAAAATACTACAATTCGCATGTGCCACGTTTTAAATTTGAGAAAGAAACAAGAGAGTTATGGTCATCACAAGGCGACAGTCTTACTCATAGAGAAGAGTGTAGCCCTGGACGACCTCGTTTTGAGCATAACTCTCAATCCGACTGTTGGAGCTTCGCAATCTTGAGCTTGTTGGAAAGCTTGTCTTGGGAACTTGAAGATCCAGTGGTCGATCGTCAAATTTGGTCAAGGTTTGACCCTAACCCGTCACTCTCAAACTGACGGCCTGTGCTGGCTGAATCTGGCAGAATCTGGCTTTGATACCAAATGTTGGACCTGGAGGAGAGAGGGAGCCTTGGAGCAGCGAGCATGTGGGACTGAAAGGGCATCACTTGTGCTGAAGAATGGTTGTTGAATCACTCAAAATGATGGAGTACATATAGAGCTAGAGCTTGGGCAAGTCAGCCCTCTCACAAGCCACACCACTTAGCCATGGAGGCTAAGGCTCACACACTAGAGTCCACAATCTCACACAAGGGAGGAAATCAGCCTAACAATCAGGCTGACCAGTCACACACGACCTAGAGAGCTAGAGAATGCTCTCATGGCACACTCCTAGTGGTCACATCACCCACAAACCCATGGAGAATCGCCATGTGTCCATGGCTAGCACACAAGGATCTCACCTCACCTAAAAAGTAAGGAGAGGTACCTTTATCCTAGTCAGCACACTCTGACAAGGCAATCCTACGACCAAGGACCTTTTTGGATATTTTCTCCCATCAGGTCTTGACCCTGAACCTCTTGCCTCATTCTTTTCTCAGGCTAAGGCATAGAGCCATCACCCATGGCCACCCAGACGTCGATGGTCCATGACCCCCGAAACTTCGAAAATTCATATCTCCAAATCCGACCGTTGGATCGGCCTGAAACTTGGACCGTAGATAATTTGCCACCTGATCTTTCCAATGGTGTAGACAGATTGACAATCGGAGTAGGCATCTGGAAGTTTCCTGGAACTTGCTCCTGTGGACCTGAAATTGAGCCGGATGGCTCCTTTCTCAACAGGATAGAGCCTCATGCGTCCAATTCTCCTCCTTCCAACTGTCAAAGATGGTGATTAGAGGATACGAGCTTTCAGGAAGCGCCATGAAGAGGATCATGGCTTATATATTGGTATTGTTATCCGAAATCATTTCGGTCATTTAATACAATAGTCCTTCAAAGTGTAGGATGAAGTCCAGAATCGACTCTCCCTTGTTCACCCTCATTGAAATCAACTTTTGAAGGATGAAGAGGTGATTTGCAAGAGCCATTGGTTAGTTTAGAGGTGCAAGCCTTTCATAAGCCTTTGATGCATGTGTGATACCTTAGAGGTGGACATGTTGTGACTCATGCACTGATGTCATAAGAATCGTAAGTACCATGTCATTTTTGACGCTGTATGCTTCATATCCAACGCCTAGTTTTGGAGATCAACCTCTTCTCCAAGGAATATCTTCATGTACCCTCATGACTATCTCAAATTAGCATTTCTACAAAGAAAAATGGATCCCTATAAACTTTCATATCTCGCTGTTCCCGTGCTTAAGAGTGAGCATTGTCGATGTAGTGACACTTCTTTTGTGTTTTATTGAGGTTGATGTAGGCTGATATAGGGTGTTATTTGCTACCAGTTTAGAAGGTGGAGATCTGTTACTTATCCCTTAGCCATTAATTACCCATAAACAGATAAAAACATACTCTAGTGAACCTAAGATCGTCCTTTCAAGGACAGAGTTGATCCTGGTTAGGATCAAAGGATCATACCTCTAAGGATAGAGCTTATCCTTGGCCTTTATTCGCTAATTACCAGTACCTATTTTTGGAGTTGATGGAGTAGATGGAGCAGATGGAGGTACTGAGCCGATGCACGTTGCAAGACAAAGAGGACAAGAGAGCACGCAGAAGAGTGCGTTACAACTAGTCAGTGTAGGCCATAAGGCTTTGTCATCCGGCATGAGGTAATGGACTAGAAAACAAGGCCGATATAATGGCACTTGCCGTCTGCTCCTAATATTGTAACTAGGAGGAGATATCACCCTTACAATCACGGTTCTACACTGTGCAGTTCATACAAATAATCTCCTTCTACTGTATCCTTAGTACCTCATCACTTTTGCTTGAGGAGCTAAATCTTGGGGCTTAGACCAATCAATGCTGATTTAGTGTCTGCCAAGGTAACTCTATAAGGAGTCTCAAATGTTACAACATTAATTAATGACATGCAAGTGATAGGTACTTATAGTCCTAGAGCCATCCTCTAGCCTAGGCACGTAGTAGCTCCTTCGATGAGTCACTTTGGAGGTAATCTGGATTGCATCATCCCCCTTCCTTCATGGCACTCGTTGTGACCGCCAAGTGGTGCCAGCCACCAGGATGGACCTTTGAATATTCTAAGATGTCTCTTAGAACCTTCTTGTCCTCCTTTTGGTCACAAAGAAAGTTAGTCACTGGGCTGGGATTTGACCTAGTGACCTCTTGCTCCAGAGACTACCTGTGGAACGTCTTAGCTACAAGTAATTGTCCTAGATATTATTTGCTGACTTTACTATCCAGTTTAGACCAACGGGACTTACTCCAAAGGAGCATTGCATGCCTTGTCTATCTAGACCAGACATAAGGGACTTCTCCAAAGAAGTAGTGCATGCCTAGTCCATCCTGAGCCTTTCCAAATATCTGCTATGGAGAAAGGGCATATCAGGTGAACACACGTACCATCAAACTAAACCAGACCAAGCATATAATGGAGGTCCTCAAGCGCTAAAACATGGAGGAATGCAAGCTCATCAGTACACCCACGACAATAGACTCCAAGCTCATTTTCTCCATGAGCAGTAGTACAAAAGCAGAACAGTGTGAGATGGAGAATATCCCCTACCAGTCTGCTATTGGTAGTTACATGTATGCCATGGTAGGAATACGCTATGCTATTTGTAATATTATGGGACAAATATGCAGGCTTATGGCCAATCCAAGACATCAGTACTGGTAGGCAATAAAGCATTTCATGTACTATTTCTAGAAGACACGATACATGGGAATCCAGTTTGGAGGCTTATAGCATTCTGATCCACTACACCTTGTGTCTTATATGGATACCGACTAGGGAGGAATAATCAATGATAGAAAGTCCACCTCGGGCTTTGTCTGTCTCGTCAATGATAGTATAGTTTCTAGGATAAGAAGAAGCAAGACAATGTCTCCTTCTATACCTGAGGCAGAGTACATTGCTCTGTTTGAAGCATGGTAGGAGAAAAATTGGATAGGCCATTTGCTTAGTGAGATGAAAGTACCACAAACACGAGCAACGAAATCCACAGCAACAACAAGAGTACCATAAAAGTGGTACAAGATGATGTCATCTTGCGACAGACCAAGTCCATCAACATCAGTACAAGATTATGTCATCTCACACAACATGTTCGTAAAGGCGATTGTGGACCCGGAATACATGGAGACCAAAAAGATACTCGCAGATTGTATGACCAAGACACTTGATAGCAAATTACATTCTGTTTGTACTCGAGGGATCAACATGGTCAACACAGCCGACAAAGACTTAGGCCAAGACAGCCAAAGAAAGAAGATATCCTAGAGTAAATTGATAGAGGTGCAAGGGATTTTCTTGATCTAATATGCCCCTTGTTCATAGTTTATACTTTGATAGATACAGGACTGACTAGGCATGTTCTGTAAGTTTGGAGTAAATATTAGAAATGGGGCCATCAGTTGCAATTGCATAGGATTACGCAGGTTGAAAATGTCATTTTGTAGTGCCCCTTGACCACTGCTATACTTGGGCCAAGTGTAGACATGCACTTCTCCTATGGAGAATGTCCCCTACGTCTAGTCCTGATAGTCTAGCCGGTAGACGCTAAGTGCGACATGCCTGTTAAGCACAATGGTTAGCGCTCCAGGGGTAATTTTCTTTGTGACCGAAAGAACGAGAGGAAGCTTCTAGGATGCTTCTAGGGGAAGATTCCACTTGGCAGTCACAGGTTGCATGACGTGGCAGACTGGTGAGGTGGCACAGGACTGCCCTGGAAGTGGCCCTCCAAGGAGCCACTACACGCACATTTCCAGAGCCGGCTGTAGGACTATAAGTACATGTCACTTGCATGTGATTTCTTATCCACTTCGTACCTTTGAGACATGTGCTGAAAACTAAGGCATAAGGTGGCCATTCAAGGGCAGATATAAAAGACTTGGGACAAGCTAAAAGGGGAAACCGAGAGGCCACGCAAGGGACAAGCTTTGTGAGCTGAACACTATAGAAATACGATCCTGAGGGGGATATCATCTCATAGCTGAACTGCTTTGAGCAGTCGGCAGATGTCACTGTACTCCATTTTCTAGACCGTTTGCCTCAGGCGGGTTGACAAAGGGTTATGGGCCCACACTGATCAATGACCATTGCAAAATCTCCGCTCACATAAGAGGCAAGTTCATCGGCATCCAAGACTCGCGGCATCGAAGACTCAGCTCCATCTGCTCCATCATCGGCCAACCTAGGCCTAAGGTACGTACAAGTATGAGAGGACAGACACGAGTTCGGCTCGTGGTCCAAACCGCTCTCCACGGACAAGGAACGAGGACACGTTTTACCCTTGTGGGTATGACCCTCGAGTCCTAACGAGACAAGCTCTGCCCTTGTCGATACGACCTCGTGTCTGTGGGAGCACTTCCTCCACCATAGCTAGGGGCCATCTGCTGGAGGGGTAAGCAACGGATCTGCACCTTCCAAATCGGTAGCAGACAACAGCCTACATCAGCCTACATCGGCCTCAACGAAGCAGAGAAGCAAAGTAGCAGAGTAGCAGGATGACGACGCTACCTACGACGCTCAGTCTTGAGCAGATCAATGGTGGCATGACAAAGTTTACAGGGAAAGGTTCACAATTTCCCTTGTGGAAATGGCAGTTTGAGATTGTCATGAGAGTGCGCGGCTACTTGAAGATGTTCCTTGGAGAAGAGGTTGAACCACCAAAATATGACCCTCGGTATGAAGCATGGAACGCCAAAAACGAGCTGGCACTAGCCATCCTTGTGATATTAGTGCATGAGTCACAGCATGCCCATCTCCATGGCATCATAGATGCATCGAAGGCTTATGAAAAGCTTCCACGTGTGCACCAGTCAACGGCTCTAGCTAATCGCCTCTTCATCCTTCAAAAGCTGATTGGAATGAGAGTGAGCGAGGGAGAGTTGATTCCGGACTTCGTAATGCAGTTTGAAGGTTTGCTGCAACAAGTGACCCAGATGAACTCAAAAATCGACACCAACATATAGGCCATGATTCTCATTATGGCGCTACCTGAAAGCTAGGGTCCTCTGATCACCGTCTTGGGCGGTAAGAAGGAGGAGCAGCTGATGTATGAGGCAGTGTTTGAGTACGTACACAATGAGGCCATGCGTCGCAGCGGCAGTGAGGCCAACATCTCAGCCTATGCCGCTCCGTATGATGGTCACAGCAGCAACAACTCTTCTTCTGGTCAAAGCAACAGCAGAAGCGGTGGTAATGGGGGAAAAGGCAATGGTGGCGGTGGAAAGGGTTCAAAGCATCCTGGGAAGTGCTACAACTGTGGCAAGCCTAGGCACAGGACAAAGGAGTGTAGAGTTCCCAAGAAGGAAGACGGAGGCAAGGGTGGCAAGAACGAGGGTGGAGGAAAGGGTAAGAAAGAACTTACCAACATGATGGCTGAGAGCGTGCTGCTCAAGCTAGGAGTATTTGCGCTCAACTCTGGCACCGACCATCACTTCTCGAGGAAGAAGGCTGACTTCGTCTCCATTGAACATACAGACCATCGTTTTCGGTGCGCAAATGGCGGTGTTGTCTACGCTAAGGGCGAAGGAGACAAGCTGATCAGCATCTGCGTCAATGGTGTAGGGAAGGATCTGAAACTGCGGAGTGTGGTTTGCATATCCATATTTGCAACAAGCCTCTTGTCAGTCTCCAAAATCACAGACCATGACATGACGGTTGTCTTCACACAGGAGGAGGCTGTGATCGTCAAGAACAAGGACATCAAGATTTCCTATGCCAAAGATGACCTCGTCATAGAGGTCCCAAGAGTCGACGGCCTCTACGTACTGCAGACCAAGCCTTTAGAGAGCTCAGATGAGGGACATGCGGGTGCAGCCGAGACGGTGGTACAAACATCTGAGATTGCACGAGAGGCAGCCGCTGCGGCTGTCACCTCCACCAACAACACAGATGCTGAGCTGTGGCACAGGCGCTTTGGGCAAGTAGCCGACAGCACGCTGCAAGTGATACAGCAATAACAGGTGGTTCGTGGGATAACGGGTTGCAAGGCAAAGGACGAGGCTGGGAATAAGAAGCTGTGTGAGCCATGCCTACAAGACAGACAAAGAGGAAGCGCTTCGAGCGCAATGGTCAGCGTGTAGCGGCCATCTTGGACCTGATCACTCCGACGTGTGTGGACTATTCCGCACGCCTTCAAACGGAGGCAGCAAGTACTTCCTGACCTTCATTGACGACCACAGCCGCAAGGTGTAGATCTACTTCCTCAAGGAAAAGGGAAAGGTCAAGGAGAAGCTGCAAGAGTTTGTCGCCATGGTGGAGCGACAGACTGGAAGGAAGGTCAAGGCACTACGTAGTGACAACGGCGGTGAATACGAGGCGTGCAAGGGTTGGTTGAATCAACATGGCATCAACCACCAAACCACTACGTCCTACACCCCGCAGAGTAATGGAGTTGCCGAGCGCATGAACCAGACCATCCTCGGCATGACGCGAAGCATGCTCTTCGACGCCAAACTTCCACCTCGCTTCTGGGCTGAAGCTGCAAGAACGGCCTGCTACATTATGAACCTTATTCATGCAGCTCCACTTCGCAGGCGGGGCAAGAAGCAGCAAGAGAAGCAGCTCAAGACGCCACAGGAGGTGTGGTCAGAAAACAAGCCGTATGCCTCACATCTGAAGGTGTTCAGCTGCATTGCTTGGGTAAAGGTCCAAGCAGGCGAAGGGAGTGGGAAACTGGATGCTCGTGCCTGCAAGTGCGTGATGGTCGGCTAGGACACTGTACACAAAGCATACAGGCTGTGGGACTAGACTGCTGGAAAGCTCATCCGAAGCCGAGACGTCGAGTTCGATGGGAGGGCACTTGGAAAAGGAGAGGTGTTGGATCTGGAGGAGGGAGGGAGCCTTGGAGCAGCGAGCATGTGGGACTGAACGGGCATCAGTTGTGCTGAAGGATGGTTGTTAAATCACTCAAAATGATAGAGCACGTATAGAGCTAGAACTTGGGCAAGTCAGCCCTCTCACAAGCCACACCACTTAGCCATGGAGGCTAAGGCTCATACACTAGAATCCACCATCTCACACAAGGGAGGAAATCAGCCTAACAATTAGGCTGACCAGTCACACACGACCTAGAGAGATAGAGAATGCTCTAATGGCACACTCCTAGTGGTCACATCACCCACAAACTCATGGAGAAATGCAATGTATCCATGGCTAGTACACAGGGATCTCACCTCACCTAAAGAGTAAGGAGAGGTACCTTTATCCTAGTCAGCACACTCTGAGAAGGCAATCCTAAGACCAAGGAACTTTTTGGATATTTCTCCCATCAGGTCTTGACCCTGGACCTCTTGTCTTTTTCTTTTCTCAGGCTAAGGCATGGAGCCATCACCCATGGCAACCCAGACATCGACGGTAAAGAAGTCGCTATACGGCCTCAAGTAAGCATCACGTACTTTGAACCAGAAATTGGATGCGGCGCTACAGTTCATAGGTCCGAGCGCAGCGAATGTGACTATAGCGTCTATCACTGGCAGCATGAGCATGAAATCCTCATGATCATTGTCTATGTGGATGATATACTCCTCCTCTCCAACAGTATGTCTGTACTACACGAGTTGAAGGAGGCCATACAGGGGCGCTTCCAGATTTCTGATCTCGGGGAGGCATCATACCTCCTAGGCATCAAGATCACGCGTGACTGCAAGTCAAGCTCTCTGTCGCTGCAGTAGAACCACCACATCAAGGATATTTTACAGCGGTTCCGCATGGCAGAAGCCAAACCCATTGGCAAGCCGCCAAACCCATCGGCAAGACGCGGTAGTATCTCGTGAGCTTCAATGGAGAAGCGGATGCAACTGAGCGGCATAGGTTCTAGAGCGTCATTTGTAGTCTAATGTTCCTCATGGTGGCAACCAAGCCAGACCTCGCATAGGCTGTGAGCACTGTGAGCGAGCACATGGCGAACTCCAGACCTGAGCACCAGAAGGCAGTGAAACGGATCTTCCGCTACCTTCCTGGAACCATTAATATCGGCATCACGTACAAAGGGAACGACAATAGAATCATTGGCTACACAGATGCAGATTAGGCTTCAAATCGTGAGGACTGCAAGTCCATCTCTGGACATGTGCTCCTCATGAATGGCGGTGTCATCAATTGGTACAACAAGCGGTAGGTGGTTGTGACTACCTCGAACTTGGAAACTCAGTACGTCTCTCTTAGCTTTAGAGCCAAGGAAGCAGTTTGACTTCAACGTCTCATGGCGGAGACGAGTGGGAATGGAGCAGTTGTACTTCCTGTATGCATCGACAACCAAGTGCAATCGCACTCGCTAAGAATCCCGAGCAGCATGCATGCACAAAGTACATTAATATTGCATATCATTTCATTAGGCACAAGGTGCAAGAGGATGCTATCAAGCCGGAATTCACTCCAACCAACAAGAAGGTTGCTGATTTTTGCACCAAGCCAGTGACCCGTGTGAAGCAGCAGTTATGCATGAAAACATGTCGTCTCAGCCCACTCTGATTGCGGCAAAGTGGGAGATTGTTGGGAAAGAAGTCTTGCTCAGTTTCAGTTCCATAGGAGTAAGTTCAAGGAAACTACAAGATATCTACTCTGATTGTCCATCCAACTTCACCATTAGAAAGATCAGGTGGCAAATTATCCAGGGTCCAAGTTTCAGGCTGATCGAACAGTCAGATTGAGAGATATGAATTTTTTACGTTTTCGGGAACATGGACCGCCGGTATCTGGGTGGCTATGGGCAATGGCTCCATGCCTTAGCCTGAGAAAGAAAAAAGGCAAGAGATCCAGTGTCTTAGATGGGAGAAATATCCAAAAAGGTCCTAGATTCTTGGATTACTTTATCAGAATGTATTAACTTGGAAAAGGTACCTCTCTTTACTTTTTATATGACGCGAGATCCTTGTGTGCTAGCCATGGACACATGGTGATTCTCCATGGGATTGTGGGTTATGTGACCACTAGGAGTGTGCCATGAGAGCATTTTCAAGTTCTCTAGGTCGTGTGAGAGGTCAGCCTGATTGCTAGGCTGATTTCCTCTCTTCTGTCAGATTATGGACTCAAGTGTGTGAGCCTTAGCCTCCACGGCTAAGTGGTGTGGCTTGTGAGAGGGCTGACCTGTCCAAGCTCTAGCTCTATGTGTACTCCATCATTTTAAATGATGTAATAATCATTCGTTAGCACAACGGATGCCCTTTCATTCCTACATGCTCGCTGCTCCAAGGTTCCCTCTCTCCTCTTGTTCCAACAATATATGGCCTCTTTGGGCACGTACTCGGATATGTTGGACCTGGAGGAGAGAGGGAGCCTTGGAGCAGCGAGCATATGGGACTGAAAGGACATCACTTGTGCTGAAGAGTGGTTGTTGAATCACTCAAAATGATGGAGTACATATAGAGCTAGAGCTTGGGCAAGTCAGTCCTCTCACAAGCCACACCACTTAGCCATGGAGGCTAAGGCTCACACACTAGAGTCCACAATCTCACACAAGGGAGGAAATCAGCATAACAATCAGGCTGACCAGTCACACACGACCTAGAGAGCTAGAGAATGCTCTCATGGCACACTCCTAGTGGTCACATCACCCACAAACCCATGGAGAATCGCCATGTGTCCATGGCTAGCACACAAGGATCTCACCTCACCTAAAAAGTAAGGAGAGGTACCTTTATCCTAGTCAGCACACTCTCACAAGGCAATCCTAAGACCAAGGACCTTTTTGGATATTTAATCCCATCAGGTCTTGACCCTGGACCTCATGCCTTTTTCTTTTCTCAGGCTAAGGCATGGAGCCATCACCCATGGCCACCCAGACATCGACAGTCCATGACCCCCGAAACTTCGAAAATTCATATCTCCCAATCCGACCGTTTGATCGGCCTGAAACTTGGAGCGTAGATAATTTACCACCTAATCTTTCCAATGATGAAGACGGATTGACAATCAGATTAGGCATCTGGAAGTTTCCTGGAACTTGCTCCTGTGGACCTGAAATTGAGCCGGATGGCTCCTTTCCCAACAATCTCCCACTTTGCTGTAGTCAGAGTGGGCTGAGTCCAGAGGCCTTCATGCAGAACTGCTGCTTCTCACGGGTCACTAGCTTGGTGCAGAAATCAGCGACCTGCTTGCTGGTTGGAGTAAACTCCAGCTTAATAGCACCCTCCTGCACCATGTGCCTGATGAAGCGATATGCGATGTCAATGTGCTTGGTGCATGCATGGTGCTCAGGATTCTTGGCGAGTGCGATTGCACTGTGGTTGTCGACGCGCACAGGAACTGGAACTGCTACACTCCCACTTATCTCCGCCATGAGACGCTGGAGCCAAACTGCTTCCTTGGCTCCAAAGCTGAGAGAGACATACTCAGCTTCCGTGCTCGAGGTGGCCACGACCACCTCTCGCTTGCTGCACCAGCTGATGGCACCTCCATTCATAAGAAACACATGTCCAGAGATGGACTTGCGGATCTCACGATTTGAAGCCCAATCTGCATCTATGTAGCCGATGATGCTGTTGTCGTTGCCGTTGTAGGTGATGCCGACGTTGATGGTTCCAGCAAGGTAGCGGAAGATCCGCTTCACTGCCTTCTAGTGCTCAGGTCCGGGGTTCGCCATGTGCTGGCTCACAGCGCTCACAGCTTGTGCGAGGTCCGGCCTGGTTGCCACCATCAGGTACATAAGACTGCCGACGGCGCTCTGGTACTTCTGCTGCTCAGCTGCATCCGCTTCCCCACTGAAGCTCACGAGGTACTGCCGCGTCTCCAGCAGCGTGCCGATGGATTTGGCCGCCGCCATGCCGAACCGCTGCAGGACGTCCTTAATGTAGCGACTCTGCTGTAGCGAGAGAGAGCGTGATTTGCGGTTACGCATGATCTGGATGCCGAGGAAGTATGATGCCTCCCCGAGATCAGACATCTGGAAGCGCTCCTACATGGCCTTCTTGAACTCCTGCAGTGGAGACATACTGTTGGAAAGGAGGAGCATGTCATCCACGTAGACAATGATGATGAGGATCTCATGCTCATGCTGCCAGCAATACACGCTGTAGTCACACTCGTTGTGCTCAAACCCCATGCACTGCAACACCGCATCCAACTTCTGGTTCCAAGCACGCGACGCTTGCTTGAGGCCGTACAGCGACTTCTGCAGCTTGCAAACCAGGTGCTCCTGGCCATCCATGACGAACCCCTCCGGCTGCTCCATGTAGATCTCCTCCTCCAAGTCACCATTCAAGAATGCCGTCTTGACATCCATGTGGTGAATCTCGAAATCCTCAGCTGCTGCATAAGAGAGGAGCGTGCGCACAGAGGCAAACTTTTGCAACAGGGGCAAAAGTTTCTGTGAAGTCGATGCCCTCCTGCTGCGAGTAGCCCTTGGCGACCAACCTTGCCTTGTACTTTTCCAGGTTACCATCTGCTCCCCGCTTCTTCTTGAACACCCACGTGCACTTGATCACCTTACATCCAGGTGGACGCTCAGTCAGCTCCCACGTGCCGTTGTCCAGCTGCGACTGTATCTCCTGCTGCACGGCTTGCGCCCAATCTGCTGCATCCGGTGCAGCCATGGTCTCCTTGTATGACGTTAGCTCATCTGAATCTGCTGCAACTGCGACGTTCATCTGTTCTGGTTTCTGCAGCATCCAGAACTCGCCGCGCTCACCAGGCTTGTAACGCACCCGAAGAGGGTACCTACGACCTGGCGCTGGAGCATTAGCGGGCGGGTGCGGTGCTGTTGGCACAACTGCTGCTGATGGTGGTGCTACATCTCCCTCCTCTGCTTCTGCCGGTGTGGCTACAATATCTGCTGCATCAGACATGGGAGAGTAGAGTGATTCTCCCACTGTCACAGTAGAGGAATGATCGGGAGAGACTGGGTCAGGAAGGATTTCTGCTCCCACTGTCTCGTCAGCTGCAGGTTCTGCTGCCTCTTCACAGACAATGTTCGTGCCGATGACGTTGCTCTCGTTGAAGACGACATCCCTGGAGATGATGACGTGGCCTGTATCCCTCTCTTAGAGGCGATAGGCCTTGCTTGCCACGTCGTAGCCAATCATCAGCATCTGCGCACTCTTTGTGTCCCATTTCGGCCGCTTCTCCTTGGGCACGTGCATGTGCGCCAGGCTGCCAAATGCTCGGAGATGACCCACGCTCGGTTTCTTGCCGAACCATGCCTCGTACGGTGTCATCTGCTCCAGCGCCTTAGTTGGACTGTGGTTCTTGATGTAGACCACAGTGCTCACTGCTTCAGCCCAGAAGTCGTAGGTCAGCCGAGCCGCGTGCAGCATGGAGCGTGCCGACTCCACAATGGTACGGTTGGTGCGTTCTACTACACCGTTCTGCTGCGGCGAGTACGGCGCGGTACGCTGCGCCTTGATGCCAGCTGCTGCGAGGTAGTCCTGAAATTCCTTGCTCAGGTACTCTCCACCGCGATCGCTACGCAGCGCCTTTATCTTCTTGCCAGTCTGGTTCTCCACCATGGCCTTGAACTCCTTGAACCTGTCAAAGCATTGGTCCTTGGAAGGAAGGAAGTACACAGCAGTGTAACGGCTGAAATCATCAATGAAGGTCAGGAAATACCTAGAGCCTCCAAAGCTCTGGGTCTGCATCGGTCCGCACAAGTCCGTGTGGACCAGCTCCAACACCTCCTTTGCACGCTCCCCTGCTCCAGAGAACGCCTCCCGGTGCTGCTTCGCACGCTCCCCTGCTCACAACTGCTGCTCAAAGTTAGAGATGGTAGGCAGGTCACGCACCATCTACTTTGCTTGAAGCTACTGCAAGGCCCGCATGCCGATGTGGCCGTAGCGCGCATGCCAGATCTCGCCATCTGTTGCCTGCACCACTGCTGCAAGACTCTGCTCACGCGGGATCTTGGTTGCCCCAAGCAGGCGGTACATGTCGCCTTCCTTCACCGACCTGGCCAACTCCTCTCCTGTTTCCTTATCGAGGATGTAGCCATAGTCATCGTCAAAGACGACTCGTAGTCCTGTGTTGGTGAGAGAGGACAGTGAGAGAAGATTGAACGCAACATTAGGTACGTACAGCATGCCATGGAACACTCCCACTTCAATGCCACGTGGGGTCTCTAACCACATCTCCACAATCCCAATCCCTTCAGCATACACCAACCGATCATCACCCAAAGCGATAGGACAGGGAGGGATGGAAAGCAACTGCGTAAACCACTCCTTGTGGTGCGTCAGACTCATGGTACACCCAGAGTCTTTGTACCACGCCTGATCCGCCTTCTCCTTCTGTGACATGTCAGACTTCGCCATGAAAAGGCGGTCGCGCACCTCCTTGGCCACGTTCATGTTGCCAAAATGGCGCAAGCCGGTTTGGTTCTGCTGCTGCTGCTGCTGGTGCTGCTGAAGTTACTGTGACGGCTACAACTGTTCTTCTGGAGATTGCTGCTTTTGCTGCTGCTGCTGCTGCTCCTTCTGGTCCCTCTTCACTTGAAACACTCTTTCTTGTAGTGCCCCTCTTTCTGGCAATAATGGCACTTGCCCTTCTTCTTGCCTCTCTGCTGCCCGGACTGCTGCTGCTGCTGGTTGCGTGAGTCCATCGCCATGAAAGCTGCTTCACTGCTGCTGTTGCCGCCATTGCGTTTTGCGGCATTGCGATGCAGTTCCACCTGCACCAGGTGTGTGCAGATGAAGTCGAGGTCGAGAGTTGGCTGGCACTCAAGCGTCTCTCGCACCGTGTCGTAGCTTGTTGGGAGGCCCCTCAGCAAGAGGAGGATGAAGCGCGTCTCTTCCACAGGATTGCCGGCCGCTCTCAGCTGCTTTGCCAGCTCCTTTGCCCTGTCCAGGTACGCCTCCATCCCTTCACCACCCTGCATTTTCAGCGCCATCATCTTTTCCTCCAAAAGCATGAGGAATGCAGGATCCTTGCTGTCATACTTCTTGCACAACGTATCCCACCCCTCCTTTGCAGTTGCCTTGTCACTCACGTACTGAAGATGCGGGTTGGAGATGGTGTTGACAAGCAACCTGTAGGCCTGCCTGTCCTTCTTCTTCCACTCCTCATACGCCGCCGCTGCAGTTGTAGATGAACTTGCATCTGCTGCACCTTTCTGCGGCATCTTCCCCGCCACCACCTGCGCTGCGGTGATGCCTTTTGCCTGTGGAACTCGAGCCGGCTCGTCGCCGCTCACCACCTCCCACAAGCCTCTCTCCTCCAAAAGGAGGCGGGTACGAATCTTCCAAAACGTGAAGTTGGCGCGTCCCTCCAGCCTCTCCAAAGGCTGGGCTGCTGTCACAACGCCAGGTGCTGCCATTTTGAGCCTTGGTGATGCTCAGCGCTGCCCTTGGATGGCGGCGCTACCCCTGCTTCTGCTGCTGCTTCTGCCATAAATCTGGCTGACAGAAAATGGACTGTAGATACCAGCAGACTGGGTATTTTAAAAAACTGAGTCCACCACTGGAAAATTCAGCTCAAAAACTTTCAGATCGACCCATAAAACAGGGTCATCAACAAGCGATTTCAAAAGATATGCCCTCTTGAAAACAGGGTATGCTTCTGCTCCTACTCCAACTCAGGCCAGCCANGATGGAGTACATATAGAGCTAGAGCTTGGGCAAGTCAGCCCTCTCACAAGCCACACCACTTAGCCATGGAGGCTAAGGCTCACACACTAGAATCCATAATCTCACACAAGGGAGGAAATCAGCCTAGCAATCAGGCTGACCACTCACACACGACCTAGAGAGCTAGAGAATGCTCTCATGGCACACTCCTAGTGGTCACATAACCCACAAACCCATGGAGAATCGCCATGTGTCCATGGCTCGCACACAAGGATCTCACCTCACCTAAAAAGTAAGGAGAGGTACCTTTATGCTAGTCAGCACACTCTGACAAGGCAATCCCAAGACCAAGGACCTTTTTGGATATTTCTCCCATCAGGTCTTGACCCTGGACCTCTTGCCTTTTTCTTTTCTCAGGCTAAGGCATGGAGCCATCACCCATGCCCACCCACACATCGACGGTCCATGACCTCCGAAACTTCGAAAATTCATATCTCCCAATCCGACCGTTGGAT
>SZWC01001855.1:82762-92999 GCA_023375785.1 Penium margaritaceum | reverse complement strand
TGACCATTGCAAAATCTCCGCTCACATAAGAGGCAAGTTCATCGGCATCCAAGACTCGCGGCATCGAAGACTCAGCTCCATCTGCTCCATCGTCGGCCAACCTAGGCCTAAGGTACGTACAAGTATGAGAGGACAGACACGAGTTCGGCTCGTGGTCCAAACCGCTCTCCATGGACAAGGAACGAGGACACGTTTTACCCTTGTGGATATGACCCTCGAGTCCTAACGAGACAAGCTCTGCCCTTGTCGATACGACCTCGTGTCTGTGGGAGCACTTCCTCCACCATAGCTAGGGGCCATCGGCTGGAGGGGTAAGCAACGGATCTGCACCTTCCAAATCGGTAGCAGACAACAGCCTACATCAGCCTACATCGGCCTCAACGAAGCAGAGAAGCAGAGTAGCAGAGTAGCAGGATGACGACGCCACCTACGACGCTCAGTCTTGAGCAGATCAATGGTAGCATGACAAAGTTTACAGGGAAAGGTTCACAATTTCCCTTGTGGAAATGGCAGTTTGAGATTGTCATGAGAGTGCGCGGCTACTTGAAGATGTTCCTTGGAGAAGAGGTTGAACCACCAAAATATGACCCTCAGTATGAAGCATGGAACGCCAAAAACGAGCTGGCACTAGCCATCCTTGTGACATTAGTGCATGAGTCACAGCATGCCCATCTCCATGGCATCATAGATGCATCGAAGGCTTATGAAAAGCTTGCACGTATGCACCAGTCAACGGCTCTAGCTAATCGCCTCTTCATCCTTCAAAAGCTGATTGGAATGAGAGTGAGCGAGGGAGAGTTGAATCCGGACTTCGTAATGCAGTTTGAAGGTTTGCTGCAACAAGTGACCCAGATGAACTCGAAAATCGACACCAACATGTAGGCGATGATTCTCATTATGGCGCTACCTGAAAGCTAGGGTCCTCTGATCACCGTCTTGGGCGGTAAGAAGGAGGAGCAGCTGACATATGAGGCAGTGTCTGAGTACGTACACAATGAGGCCATGCGTCGCAGTGGCAGTGAGGCCAACATCTCAGCCTATGCCGCTCCGTATGATGGTCACAGCAGCAACAACTCTTCTTCTGGTCAGAGCAACAGCAGAAGCGGTGGTAATGGGGGAAAAGGCAATGGTGGCGATGGAAAGGGTTCAAAGCGTCCTGGGAAGTACTACAACTGTGGCAAGCCTGGGCACTGGACACGGGAGTGTAGAGCTCCCAAGGAGGAAGACGGAGGCAAGGGTGGCAAGAACGAGGGTGGAGGAAAGGGTAAGAAAGAACTTACCAACATGATGGCTGAGAGCGTGCCCACGACCAAGGGAGCGGCGCAGCTCAAGCTAGGAGTATTTGCGCTCAACTCTGGCACCGACCATCACTTCTCGAGGAAGAAGGCTGACTTCGTCTCCATTGAACATACTGACCATCGTTTTCGGTGCGCAAATGGCGGTGTTGCCTACGCTAAGGGCGAAGGAGACAAGCTCATCAGCATCTGCGTCAATGGTATAGGGAAGGATCTGAAACAGCGGAGTGTGGTTTGCATATCCACATTTGCAACAAGCCTCTTGTCGGTCTCCAAAATCGTGGACCATGACATGACGGTTGTCTTCACACAGGAGGAGGCTGTGATCGTTAAGAACAAGGACATCAAGATCTCCTATGCCAAAGATGACCTCGTCATAGAGGTCCCAAGAGTCGACGGCCTCTACGTACTGCAGACCAAGCCTGTAGAGAGCTCAGATGAGGGACATGCGGGTGCAGCCGAGACGGTGGTACAAACACCCGAGATTGCACGAGAGGCAGCCGCTGCGGCTGTCACCTCCACCAACAACACAGATGCTGAGCTGTGGCACAGGCGCTTTGGGCAAGTAGCCGACAGCACGCTGCAAGTGATGCAGCAATAACAGGTGGTTCGTGGGATAAAGGGTTGCAAGGCAAAGGACGAGGCTGGGAATAAGAAGCTGTGTGAGCCATGCCTACAAGACAGACAAAGAGGAAGCGCTTCGAGCGCAATGATCAGCGTGTAGCGGCCATCTTGGACCTGATTCACTCCGACGTGTGTGGACTATTCTGCACGCCTTCAAACGGAGGCAGCAAGTACTTCCTGACCTTCATTGACGACCATAGCCGCAAGGTGTAGATCTACTTCCTCAAGGGAAAGGGAAAGGTCAAGGAGAAGCTGCAAGAGTTTGTCGCCATGGTGGAGCGACAGACTGGAAGGAAGGTCAAGGCACTACGTAGTGACAACGGCGGTGAATACGAGGCGTGCAAGGGTTGGTTGAACCAACATAGCATCAACCACCAAACCACTACGCCCTACACCCCGCAGAGCAATGGAGTTGCCGAGTGCATGAACCAGACCATCCTCGGCATGACGCGAAGCATGCTCTTCGACGCCAAACTTCCACCTCGCTTCTGGGCTGAAGCTGCAAGAACGGCCTGCTACATTATGAACCTTATTCATGCAGCTCCACTTCGCAGGCGGGGCAAGAAGCAGCAAGAGAAGCAGCTCAAGACGCCACAAGAGGTGTGGTCAGAAAACAAGTCGTATGCCTCACATCTGAAGGTTTTCAGGTGCATTGCTTGGGTAAAGGTCCAAGCAGGTGAAGGGAGTGGCACACTGGATGCTCGTGCCTGCAAGTGCGTGATGGTCGGCTAGGACACTGTACACAAGGCATACAGGCTGTGGGACCAGACTGCTGGAAAGCTCATCCGAAGCCGAGACGTCGAGTTCGATGGGAGGACACTTGGAAAAGGAGAGGTGTTGGATCTGGAGGAGGGAAGGAGCCTTGGAGCAGCGAGCATGTGCGACTGAACGGGCATCACTTGTGCTGAAGGATGGTTGTTAAATCACTCAAAATGATGGAGCACATATAGAGCTAGAACTTGGGCAAGTCAGCCCTCTCACAAGCCACACCACTTAGCCATGGAGGCTAAGGCTCATACACTAGAGTCCACCATCTCACACAAGGCAGGAAATCAGCCTAACAATTAGGCTGACCAGTCACACACGACCTAGAGAGCTAGAGAATGCTCTAATGGCACACTCCTAGTGGTCACATCACCCACAAACCCATGGAGAAATGCAATGTATCCATGGCTAGCACACAAGGATCTCACCTCACCTAAAAAGTAAGGAGAGGTACCTTTATCCTAGTCAGCACACTCTGAGAAGGCAATCCTAAGACCAAGGAACTTTTTGGATGTTTCTCCCATCAGGTCTTGACCCTGGACCTCTTGTCTTTTTCTTTTGTCGGGCTAAGGCATGGAGCCATCACCCATGGCCACCCAGACATCGACGGTAAATAACCCCGGAAACTTTAAAAATTCATATCTCCTCATCCGACCGTTGGATCGGCCTGAAACTTGGACCGTAGTTAATTTACCACCTGATCTTTTAAATGTAGTAGTCGGATTGACGATCCGAACAAGCATCTGGTAGTTTCCTGGAACTTGCTCCTGTGGACCTGAAACTGGACTAGATGACTCCTTTCCCGACAATCTCCCACTTTATTACAGTCAGAGAAGGCTGAGTCCACATGCCTTCATGTAGAACTGCTGCTTCTCACAGTTTGGTGCAGAAATCAGCGACCTACTTGCTGGTTGGAGTAACCTCCAGCTTGATAGCATCCTCCTGCACCATGTGCCTGATGAAGTGATATGTGAAGTCAATGTGCTTGATGCGTGCATGGTGCTCAGGATTCTTGGCGAGTGCGATTGCGCTTTGGTTGTCGACGCGTACAGGAACAAGAACTGCTGTATTCCCATTCATCTTCGCCATGAGACGCTGAAGCCAAACTTCTTCCTTCGTTCCAAAACTGAGAGAGACTTACTCAGCTTCCATGCTTAAGGTTGCCACGACCACCTGCCGCTTGCTGCACCAGCTGATGGCCCCACCATTCATGAGGAACATATGTCCAGAGATGGACTTGCGGTCCTCAGGATTTGAAGCCCAATGTGCATCTGTATAGCCGATGATGTTGTTTTCGTTGCCGATGTACGTGATGCCAATGTTGATATTTCCAGCAAGGTAGCGGATGATCCGCTTCACTGACTTCAGGTACTCAGGTCCGGGGTTTGCCATGTGCTGGCTCACAGGACTCACAGCCTGTGCGAGGTCCGGCCTGGTTGCCACCATCAGGTACATGAGACTGCTGACGGCGCTCTATACTTCTGCCGCTCAGCTGCATCTGCTTCTCCACTGAAACTCACGAAGTACTGCCGCGTCTCCAGCGGCATGCTGATGGGTTTGGCCTCTTGCATGCCGAACCGCTGTAGGATGTCCTTGATGTAGCGACTTTGCTGTAGCGAAAGAGAGCGTGATTTGCGGTCACGCGTGATTTGGATGCCGAGGAAGTATGACACCTCCCAGAGATCAGACATCTGGAAGCGCTCCTGCATGGCCTCTTTTAACTCCTGCAGTGCAGACATGCTGTTGGAAAAGAGGAGCATGTCATCCACATAGACAATGATGATGAGGATCTCATGCTCATACTGCCAGCGATACACGCTATAGTCACACTCGCTGCGCTCAAACCCCATGCACTATAACGCCGCATCCAACTTCTGGTTCCAAGCACGCAACGCTTGCTTGAGGCCGTACAGCGACTTCTGCAGCTTGCAAACCAGGTACTCCTAGCCATCCATGACGAACCCCTCCAGCTGCTCCATGTAGATCTCCTCCTTCAACTCACCATTCAAGAATGCCGTCTTGATATCCATGTGGTGAACCTCGAAGTCCTCAGCTGCTGCATAAGAGAGGAGCATGCGCACAGAGGCAAACTTTGCAACAGGGGCAAAAGTTTCTATATAGTCGATACCCTCCTGCTACGAGTAGTCCTTGGCGACCAGCCTCGCCTTCTACTTTTCCAGGTTACCATCTGCTCCCCGTTTCTTCTTGAACACCCACTTGCACTTGATCACCTTACGTCCAGGTGGACGCTCAGTCAGCTCCCACGTGCCGTTGTCCAGCTGCGACTGTATCTCCTGCTACACGGTTTGCGCCCAATCTGCTGCATCCGGTGCAGCCATGACCTCCTTGTATGACGTTGGCTCATCTGAATCTGCTGCAACTACGACGTTCATCTGTTCTGGTTACTGCAACATCCAGAAATGGCCGCGCTCACCAGGCTTGTAACGCACCCTAAGAGGGTACTTGCGACATGGTGCTGGAGCGTTAGCGGGCGGCTGGCGCGATGCTGCTGGCACAACTGCTGCTGGTGGTGGTGCTATATCTCCCTCCTCTGCTTCTGCCGATGAGACTGCTGCATCGGACATGGGTGAGTAGAGTGATTCTCCTATTGTCACAGTAGAGGAAGGATCGGGAGAGACTTGGTCAAGAAGGATTTCTGCTCCCACTGTCTCGTAAGCTGCTGGTTCTGCTGCCTCTTCACAGATAATGTTGGTGCCGATGACATTGCTCTCGTTGAAGATGACATCCCTGGAGATGATGACATGACCTGTATCCCTCCCGTAGAGGTGATAGGCCTTGCTTGCCACGTCGTAGCCAATCATCAGTATCTGCGCACTCTTTGTGTCCTATTTCTGCCGCTTCTCCTTGGACACGTGCATGTGCGCCAGGCTGCCAAATGCTCGGAGATGACCCACGCTCGGTTTATTGCCGAACCACGCCTCGTACGGCGTCATCTGCTCCAGCGCCTTAGTTGGACTGCGGTTCTTCATGTAGACCGCAGTGCTCACGGCTTCAGCCCAGAATTCGTAGGTCAGCCGAGCCGCGTGCAGCATGGAGCGCACCGACTCCACAATGGTAGAGTTGGCGTCTTCTGCTACACCGTACTGCTGCGGCGAGTACGGCGCGGTGCGCTGCGCCTTGATGCCAGCTACTGCGAGATAGTCCTGGAACTCCTTGCTCAAGTACTCTCCACCGCGATCGTTGCGCAGTGCCTTGATCTTCTTGCCAGTCTGGTTCTCCACCATGGCCTTGAACTCCTTGAACCTGTCAAAGCACTGGTCCTTGGAAGAAAGGACGTACACAGCAGTGTAACGGCTGAAATCATCAATGAAGGTCAGGAAATACCTAGAGCCTCCAAAGCTCTGGGTCTGCATCGGTCCGCACAAGTCCGTGTGGACCAGTTCCAACACCTCGTTTGCACGCTCCCCTGCTCCAGAGAACGCCTCCCGGTGCTGCTTCCCCTCCAAACAACCGATGCACAACTGCTGCTCAAAGTTAGCGATAGTAGGCAGGTCACGCACCATCTGCTTTGCTTGAAGCTGCTGCAAGGCGCGCATGCCGATGTGGCCGTAGCGCGCATGCCAGATCTTGCCATCTGTCGCCTGCACCATTGCAGCAAGACTCTGCTCACGCGGGATCTTGGTCGCCCCCAGCAAGCGATACATGTCGCCCTCCTTCACCGACCTGGCCAACTCCTCTCCTATATCCTTGTTGAGGATGTAGCCATAGTCATCATCGAAGACGACGCGTAGTCCTGTATTTGTAAGAGAGGAGACTGAGAGGAGGATGAATGCAGCATTAGGTACGTACAGTATGCCATGGAACACTCGCACTTCAATGCCACGCGGGGTCTCCAACCACATCTTCACAATCCCAATCCCCTCAGCATACACCACCCGATCATCACCCAAAGCGATAGGACGGGGAGGGATGGACAGCTCCTGCGTAAAGCACTGCTTGTGGTACGTCAGACTCTTGGTACACCCAGAGTCTTTGTACCACGCCAGATCCGCCTTCTCCTTTTGCGACATGTCAGAATTCGCCATGAAGAGGCAGTCGCGCACCTCCTTGGCCACGTTCATGTTACGAAAATGGCGCACGCCGGTCTGGTTCTGCTGCTGCTACAGGTGGTGCTGCTGACGTTGCTGTGACTGCTACTGCTGTTGCTGTGGAGATTACTGCTTTTGCTGCTGCTGCTGCTGCTCCTTCTGGTCCCTCTTGAAATTGAAGTACTCTTTCTTATAGTGCCCCTCTTTCTGGCAATAATGGCATTTGCCCTTCTTCTTGCCTCTCTACTGCCAGGACTGCAGCTGCTGCTGGCTGCGTGAGCCCATTGCCATGAAAACTGCTTCACTGCTGCTTTTGCCGCCATTGCGTTTTGCGGCATTGCGACGCAGTTCCACCTACACCAGGTGTGTGCAGATGAAGTCGAGGTCGAGAGTTGACTGGCACTCCAGCGTCTCTCGCACCGTGTCGTAGCTGGTTGGGATTCCCCTCGGCAACAGGAGGATGAAGCGCGTCTCTTCCACAGGGTTGCCGACCGCTCTTAGCTGCTTCGCCAGCTCCTTTGCCCTATCCAGGTACGCCTCTTTCCCTTCACCATCCTGCATTTTCAGCACCATCATCTTTTCCTCCAAAAGCATGAGGAATGCAGGATCCTTGCTCTCATACTTCTTGCACAACGTGTCCCACCCCTCCTTTGCAATAGCCTTGTCACTCACGTACTGAAGATGCGGGTTAGAGATGGTGTTGACAAGCAACCTGTAGGCCTGCCTGTCCTTCTTCTTCCACTCCTCATACGCCGCCGCTGCAGTTGTAGATGAACTTGCATCTGCTGCACCTTTCTGCAGCGTCTTCCCCGCCACCACCTCCACTGNTTCCACCTACACCAGGTGTGTGCAGATGAAGTCGAGGTCGAGAGTTGGCTGGCACTCCAGCGTCTCTCGCACCGTGTCGTAGCTGGTTGGGAGTCCCCTCAGCAAGAGGAGGATGAAGCGCGTCTCTTCCACAGGGTTGCCGGCCGCTCTCAGCTGCTTCGCCAGCTCCTTGGCCCTGTCCAGATACGCCTCCATCCCTTCACCACCCTGCATTTTCAGCGCCATCATCTTTTCCTCCAAAAGCATGAGGAATGCAGGATCCTTGCTCTCATACTTCTTGCACAACGTGTCCCACCCCTCCTTTGCAATAGCCTTGTCACTCACGTACTGAAGATGCGGGTTAGAGATGGTGTTGACAAGCAACCTGTAGGCCTGCCTGTCCTTCTTCTTCCACTCCTCATACGCCGCCGCTGCAGTTGTAGATGAACTTGCATCTGCTGCACCTTTCTGCAGCGTCTTCCCCGCCACCACCTCCACTGCGGTGATGCCTTTTGCCTGTGGAACTGGAGCCGGCTCGTCGCCGCTCACCACCTCCCACAAGCCCCTCTCCTCCAAAAGGAGGCAGGTACAGATCTTCCAAAACGTGAAGTTGGCGCGTCCCTCCAGCCTCTCCAAAGATTGGGCTGCTGTCACAATGCCAGCGTTGCCCTTGGATGGCGGCGCTACCCGTGCTTCTGCTACTGCTTCTGCCAGAAATCTGTCTGACAGAAAATGGACTGTAGATGCCAGCAAACTAGGAATTTGGAAAAATGGAGCCCACCACTGGAAAATTCAGCTTAAAACCTTTCAGACCGACCCATAAAATAGGATCATTGACAGGGGATTTTGAAAGATATGCCCTCTTGAAAACAGGGTATGCTTCAGCTCCTACTCCAACTCAGACCAGCCAGCTTGTAAACGGCGTTTCACCCAAACGAATTGATGGAATGCAAATATTTTTGCACAAATGGAAAGCTTAGGAAAAATACTACAATTCGCATGTGCTACGTTTTAAATTTGACAAAGAAACGAGAGAGTTATGGTCATTACAAGGTGACAGTCTTACTCATAGAGAAGAGTGTAGCACTGGCCGACCTCGTTTTGAGCATGACTCTCAATCGGACTGTTGGATCTTTGCGATCTTGGGCTCGCTGCAGCGCTTGTCTTGCGAACCTGAAGATCAAGGGGTCGATTGTCAAATTTGGTCACGGTTTGACCCTAACCCGTCACTCTCAAAGTGACGGCCTGTGCTGGCTGAATCTGGCAGAATCTGGCTCTGATACCAAATTTTGGATCTGGAGGAGAGGAGCCTTGGAGCAGCGAGCATGTGGGACTGAAAAGGCATCACTTGTCCTGAAGAATGGTTGTTGAATCACTCAAATGATGGAGTACATATAGAGCTAGAGCTTGGGCAAGTCAGTCCTCTCACAAGCCACAACACTTAGCCATGGAGGCTAACGCTCACACACTAGAGTCCATAATCTCACACAAGGGAGGAAATCAGCCTAACAATCAGGCTGACCAGTCACACACGACCTAAAGAGCTAGAGAATGCTCTCATGGCACACTCCTAGTGGTCACATCACCCACAAACCCATGGAGAATCGCCATGTGTCCATGGCTAGCACACAAGGATCTCACCTCACTTGAAAAGTAATGAGAGGTACCTTTATCCTAGTCAGCACACTCTGACAAGGCAATCCTAAGACCAAGGACCTTTTTGGATATTTCTCCCATCAGGTCTTGACCCTGGACCTTTTGCCTTTTTCTTTTCTCAGGATAAGGCATGGAGCCATCGCCCATGGCCACCCAGACATCTGCGGTCTATGATTCCTGAAACTTTGAAAATAAATATCTCCCAATCCGACCGTTGGATCGGCCTGAAACTTGGACCGTAGATAATTTTCCACCTGATCTTTTTAATGGTGGAGATGGATTGACGATCGGAGCAGCCGTCTGGAATTTTCCTGGAAATTCCTCCTATGGACATCAAATTGAGCCGGACTGCTCCTTTCCCAACAAACCGCTACAGGACGTCCTTGCTGTAGCGAGAGAGAGCGTGATTTACGGTCACGCGTGATCTGGATGCCGAGGAAGTATGATGCCTCCCCGAGATCAGACATCTGGAAACGCTCCTGCATGGCCTCCTTGAACTCCTGCAGTGCAGACATGCTTTTGGAAAGGAGGAGCATGTCATCCACATAGACAATGATGATGAGGATCTCATGCTCATGCTGCTAGCGATACACGCTGTAATCACACTCACTGCGCTCAAACTCCATGCACTACAACCCCGCATCCAACTTCTGGTTCCAAGCACGCGACGCTTGCTTCAGGCCGTACAGCGACTTCTTCAGCTTGCAAACCAGGTGCTCCTGGCCATCCATGACGAACCCCTCCGGCTGCTCCATGTAGATCTCCTCCTCCAAGTCACCATTCAAGAATGCAATCTTGACGTCCATGTGGTGAACCTCGAAATCCTCAGCTGCTGCTGTATCTCCTGCTGCATGGCTTGCGGCCAATCTGCTGCGTCCGCTGCAATCATGGCCTCCTTGTATGACGTTGGCTCATCTGAATCTGCTGCAACTGCGACGTTCATCTGTTCTGGTTTCTGCAGCATCCAGAAATAGCCGCGCTCACCAGGCTTGTAACGCACCCTAAGAGGGTACCTGCGACCTGGTCCTGGAGCATTAGCGG
>SZWC01001855.1:45300-76233 GCA_023375785.1 Penium margaritaceum | reverse complement strand
ACCTGCCTACCATCTCTAACTTTGAGCAGCAGTTGTGCATCGGCTGTTTGGAGGGGAAGCAGCACCGGGAGGCGTTCTCTGGAGCAGGAGAGCGTGCAAAGGAGGTGCTGGAGCTGGTCCACACAGACTTGTGTGGGCCAATGCAGACCCAGAGCTTTGGAGGCTCTAGGTATTTTCTGACCTTCATTGATGATTTCAGCCGCTACACTGCTGTGTACTTCCTTCCTTCCAAGGACCAGTGCTTTGACAGGTTCAAGGAGTTCAAGGCCATGGTGGAGAACCAGACTGGCAAGAAGATCAAGGCGCTGCGCAGCGATCGCGGTGGAGAGTACCTGAGCAAGGAGTTCCAGGACTACCTCGCAGCAGCTGGCATCAAGGCGCAGCGTACCGCGCCGTACTCGCCGCAGCAGAATGGTGTAGCAGAACGCGCCAACCGCACCATCGTTGAGTCGGCGCGCTCCATGCTGCACGCGGCGCGGCTGACCTACGACTTCTGGGCCGAAGCCGTGAGCACTGCGGTCTACATCAAGAATCGCAGTCCCACCAAGGCGCTGGAGCAGATGACACCGTACGAGGCGTGGTTCGGCAAGAAGCCGAGCGTGGGTCATCTCCGAGCATTTGGCAGCCTGGCGCACATGCACGTGCCCAAGGAGAAGCGGCAGAAATGGGATGCAAAGAGTGCGCAGATGCTGATGATTGGCTACGACGTGGCAAGCAAGGCCTATCGCCTCTACGAGAGGGATACAGGCCACGTCATTATCTCCAGGGATGTCGTCTTCAACGAGAGCAACGTCATCGGTACCAACATTCTCTGTGAAGAGGCAACAGAACCAGCAGCTGACGAGGCAGTGGGAGCAGAAATCCTTCCTGACCCAGTCTCTCCCGATCCTTCCTCTACTGTGACAGAAGGAGAATCACTCTACTCTCACATGTCTAATGCAGCAGATACAGCAGCCTCATCGGCAGAAGCAGAGGAGGGAGATGCAGCACCACCAGCAGCAGCAGTTGTACCAGCAGCACCGCACCAGCCGCCCGCTAACGCTCCAGCACCAGGTCGGAGGTACCCTCTCAGGGTGCGGTACAAGCCTGGTGAACGCGGCCATTTCTGGATGCTGCAGAAACCAGAACAGATGAACGTCGCAGTTGCAGCAGATTTAGATGAGCCAACGTCATACAAGGAGGCCATGGCTGCACCAGATGCAGCAGATTGGGCGCAAGCCGTGCAGCAGGAGATACAGTCGCAGCTGGACAATGGCACGTGGGAGCTGACTGAGCGTCCACCTGGACGCAAGGTGATCAAGTGCAAGTGGGTGTTCAAGAAGAAGCGGGGAGCAGATGGCAATCTGGAAAAGTACAAGGCAAGGCTAGTCGCCAAGGGCTACTCACAGCAGGAGGGCATCGACTACACAGAAATGTTTGCTCCTGTTGCAAAGTTTGCCTCTGTGCGCACGCTCCTCTCTTATGCAGCAGCTGAGGACTTCGAGGTTCACCACATGGATGTCAAGACCGCATTCTTGAACGGTGACTTGGAGGAGGAGATCTACATGGAGCAGCCGGAGGGGTTCGTCATGGATGGCCAGGAGCACCTGGTTTGCAAGCTGCAGAAGTCGTTGTACGGCCTCAAGCAAGCGTCGCGTGCTTGGAACCAGAAGTTGGATGCGGCACTGCAGTACATGGGGTTTGAGCGCAGCGAGTGTGACTACAGCGTCTATCGCTGGCAGCATGAGCATGAGATCCTCATCATCATCGTCTATGTGGATGACATGCTCCTCCTTTCCAACAGCATGTCTGCACTGCAGGAGTTCAAGGAGGCCATGCAGGAGCGCTTCCAGATGTCTGATCTCGGGGAGGCGTCATACTTCCTCGGCATCCAGATCACGCGTGACCGAAAATCACGCTCTCTCTCGCTGCAGCAGAGTCGCTACATCAAGGACGTCCTACAGCGGTTCGGCATGGCAGAGGCCAAACCCATCGGCACGCCGCTAGAGACGCGGCAGTACCTCGTGAGCTTCAGTGGAGAAGCAGATGCAGCTGAGCGGCAGAAGTACCAGAGCGCCGTCGGCAGTCTCATGTACCTGATGGTGGCAACCAGGCCGGACCTCGCACAGGCTGTGAGCGCTGTGAGCCAGCACATGGCTAACCCCGGCCCTGAGCACCAGAAGGCAGTGAAGCGGATCTTCCGCTACCTTGCTGGAACCGCCAACATCGGCATCACCTACAACGGCAACGACAACAGCATCATCGGTTACACAGACGCAGATTGGGCTTCAAACCCTGAGACTCGCAAGTCCATCTCTGGACATGTGTTTCTCATGAATGGAGGTGCCATCAGCTGGTGCAGCAAGCGGCAGGTGGTCGTGGCCACCTCCAGCACAGAAGCTGAGTACGTCTCTCTCAGCTTTGGAGCCAAGGAAGCAGTTTGGCTCCAGCGTCTCATGGCAGAGATGAGTGGGAGTGCAGCAGTTCCTGTTCCCATGCGCGTCGACAACCAGAGCGCTATTGCACTCGCCAAGAATCCCGAGCACCATGCTCGCACCAAGCACATTGACATCGCCTATCACTTCATCAGGCACATGGTGCAGGAGGGTGCTATCAAGCTGGAGTTTACTCCAACCAGCAAGCAGGTCGCTGATTTCTGCACCAAGCCAGTGACCCGTGAGAAGCAGCAGTTCTGCATGAAGGCATGTGGACTCAGCCCACTCTGACTGCGGCAAAGTGGGAGATTGTTGGGAAAGGAGCCATCCGGCTCAGTTTCGNGACTTCACCATTGGAAAGATCAGGTGGCAAATTGTCTACGGTCCAAGTTTCAGCCCGATCCAACGGTCGGATTGGGAGATATCAATTTTCGAAGTTTCGGGGGTCATGGACCGTCGATGTCTGGGTGGGCATGGGTGATGGCTCCATGCCTTAGCCTGAGAAAAGAAAAAGGCAAGAGGTCCAGGGTCAAGACCTGATGGGAGAAATATCCAAAAAGGTCCTTGGTCTTAGGATTGCCTTGTCAGAGTGTGCTGACTAGGATAAAGGTACCTCTCCTTACTTTTTAGGTGAGGTGAGATCCTTGTGTGCTAGCCATGGACACATGGCGATTCTCCATGGGTTTGTGGGTTATGTGACCACTAGGAGTGTGCCATGAGAGCATTCTCTAGCTCTCTAGGTTGTGTGTGAGTGGTCAGCCTGATTGCTAGGCTGATTTCCTCCCTTGTATGAGATTATGGATTCTAGTGTGTGAGCCTTAGCCTCCATGGGTAAGTGGTGTGGCTTGTGAGAGGGCTGACTTGCCCAAGCTCTAGCTCTATATGTACTCCATCATTTTGAGTGATTGAACAACCATTCTTCAGCACAAGTGATGCCCTTTCAGTCCCACATGCTCGCTGCTCCAAGGCTCCCTCTCTCCTCCAGATCCAACACCTGGCCAACTCCTCTCCTGTTTCTTTGTTGAGGATGTAGCCATAGTCATCGTCAAAGACGACGCGTCGACCTGTGTTGGTGAGAGAAGAGACTAAGAGGAGGTTGAATGCAGCATCAGGTACATACAACACACCATGGAATACTCCCACTTCAATGCCACACGGGATCTCAAATCACATCTCCACAATCCGAATCCCCTCAGCATACACCACCTGATCATCACCCAGAGTGATAGGATGGGGAGGGATGGACTGCAGTTGCATAAACTACTCTTTGTGATGTGTCAGGCTTTTGGTACACCCTGAGTCCTTGTACCATGCGAGATCCGCCTTCTCCACCTGCGACATTTCAGACTTCGCCATGAAGAGACGGTCGCGCACCTCCTTGGCCACATTCATGTTGCCAAAGTGGCGCACACCAGCCTGGTTTTTTTTTTGCTGCCGCAAGTGCTGACGCTGTTGTGACTAGTTCTGTTGCTGCAGTGGAGACTGCTGCTTTTGCTGCTGCTGCTACTGCTCCTTCTGGTCCCTCTTGAGCTTGAAATACTCCTTTTTGTAGTGTCCCTCTTTCTGGTACTAATGGCATTAGCCTTTCTTTTTGCCTCTGCTGCCCAGACTGCTGCTGCTGCTACTCGTTGCGTGAGCTCGTGGCTACAAAAGCTGCTTCACTGCTGCCACCGCCATTGCGCTTTGCTGTATTGCGACGCAATTCCACCTGTACGAGGTGTGTTTAGGTGAAGTCGAGGTCGAGAGTGGGCTGGCACTCCAGCGTCTCTTGCACCATGTCGTAGCTTGTTGGGAGTCCCCTCAGCAAGAGGACGATGTAGCGCGTCTCTTCTACAGGGTTGCCAGCTGCTCTCAGCTGCTTCGCCAGCTCCTTTGCCCTATCTAGGTACACCTCCATCCCTTCACCATCTTGCATTTTCAGTGCCATCATCTTCTCCTCCAAAAGCATGAGGAATGCAGGATCCTTGCTCTCATACTTCTTGCACGTGTCCCATCCCTCCTTTGTAGTAGCCTTATCATTCACGTACTGAAGATGTGGGTTGGAGATGGTGTTGACAAGCAACATGTAGGCCTGCCTGTCCTTCTTCTTCTCCTCTTCGTACGTCGTTGGTGCAGCTACAGATGAGCCTGGATCGGTTGTACCATTCTGCGGCGTCATCCCCGCCACCACCTATGCTACGGTGATGCCTTTTGCCTGTGGAGACGGAGCGCGCTTGTTGCCACTCACCATCTCCCACAAGCCCCTCCTCCAAAAGGAGGCGAGTAAAGATCTTCCAGAACTTGAAGTTGGCGTGTCTCTCCAGCCTCTCCAAGGCTGGAGGGAGGCTAAGGCTAAGGCTCACACACTAGAGTCCACAATCTTACACAAGGGAGGAAATCAGCCTAACAATCAGGCTGACCAGTCACACACAACCTAGAGAGCTAGAGAATGCTCTCATGGCACACTCCAAGTGGTCACATCACCCACAAACCCATGGAGAATCGCCATGTGTCCATGGCTAGCACACAAGGATCTCATCTCACCTAAAAAGTAAGGAGAGATACCTATTTCCTAGTCAGCACACTCTGACAAGGCAATCCTAAGACCAAGGACCTTTTTGGATATTTCTCCCATCAGGTCTTGACCCTAGACCTCTTGCCTTTTTCTTTTCTCAGGCTAAGGCATGGAGCCATCACCCATGGCCACGCAGACATCGGCGGTCAATGACCCNAGTGGTCACATCACCCACAAACCCATGGAGAATCGCCATGTGTCCATGGCTAGCACACAAGGATCTCATCTCACCTAAAAAGTAAGGAGAGATACCTATTTCCTAGTCAGCACACTCTGACAAGGCAATCCTAAGACCAAGGACCTTTTTGGATATTTCTCCCATCAGGTCTTGACCCTAGACCTCTTGCCTTTTTCTTTTCTCAGGCTAAGGCATGGAGCCATCACCCATGGCCACGCAGACATCGGCGGTCAATGACCCCAGAAACTTCGAAAATTCATATCTCCCCATCTGACCGTAAGATCGGCCTGAAACTTGGACCGTAGGTAATTTGCCACCTGATATTTCCAATGGTGAAGTAGGAGTGCCGATCGGAGCAGGCATCTGGAGGTTTGCTGGAACTTGCTCATGTGGACCTGAAACTGGGCCGGATGGCTCCTTTGCCAACAGCTGGATCCGGTCCACGCTCCCAAAACGGGAGAGTGGGTTGTGCTGCTTGAGTCAGATGATCAAGCACCTGACAACTGGTAAATTGTTCAAGTCAATGAAGGGGTTGGTACTGCAAGGAGAGCGACTGTGCAGGCTGACACAGCGACGGACTCTGACACTGAGTCAGAGTCGTCCGAGGCTTTTGAGTCCAACTCTGAGGCTAGTGGCTCTTCCTCTGACAATGAATTACCAAGGCACCAAGTATCATCTCAATAATAGTAGCAGCAGCAGCAGCAGTGGCGATACCAGTAGGAGCAGCAGCAGCACCAGTAGGAACAAGACAACGAACCACCTGCAAGAACAGTTCGGTGGAACACGCGTCAAAAGAAAGCCACAAAAGAGTACGATGCTGACAGCGGCACATGGACCGGACTCAGCTGGTCGTGCTTGGCTGAAGGAGAGCCTGTGACAGTGGCGGACGCTTTCACCAGGCCGGATGCGGCCAAGTGGAAGGAGGCAGTGGACAGCGAGCTCGCGTCCATTGAGGAAAATGAGACATGGTTTCTGGTGGACAGGCCCCGAAACGCCCACGTGGTGGGGTCAAAGTGGGTTCTTCGGAAAAAGCTGAAGCAGGATGGCACAATCGACAAGTACAAGGCGAGAGTTATGGCAAAGGGATTCTCCCAGCGTGCAGGCTTACAATATGAGGAGACCTTTGTACCAGTCGTCACCTTCGCCTCCCTTAGATCCATGCTGTCTACTGCTACAGCCAAAGACTTGGAGATCCACCAGATGGACGTAAAGACAGCTTTCCTTTATGGGAAGGTGGACAAAGAGGTATTGATGGAGGTGCCTGAGGGAGTCAAGGCTCCAGAGGGCAAGGTGTGCAAACTCATCAAAGCGCTCTACGTGTTGGAACACGCCCCAAGGATATGGTACAAGGAGATGGACGGGTTCATGGCCGGACTTGCTTTCGCGCACTACCAAAACGATCCTGGTGTCTATGTGCGAGAGGATGAGCAAGGTCTGATGCTGGTTACACTGTATGTGGACGATCTTATCATCTGCTCGTCTTCCGTCGAGCTGTTGAATGAGCTGAAGACAAACCTCAGGAACAGGTTCAAGCTGAAGGACATGGATCGTCTCGAGTACTACCTCGGGATCACTATCCACCGCAATCGAGCAGCAGGTATCATCGAATTAAACCAGACAAAGTACATCATGGAGGTGTTGAAGCGCTTTAACATGGAGGATTGCAACCCATCAGTACACCCATGACCACAGAGTGCAAGCTCTCCTCTATGAGTCCCAGCACTGAAGCAGAGCGGCATGAGATGGAGAACATACCCTACCAGTCTGCTGTTGGCAGTCTCATGTATGCCATGGTGGGAACACACCCAGATACATGCTATGCTGTGGGACAGGTCAGCAGGTTTGTGGCCAATCCAGGGCCACACTACTGGCAAGTTGTGAAGCGCATCATGCGCTATCTACAAAAGTCATGGCACATGGAACTCCAGTTTGGAGGCCAAAAAGGATCCGACCCGCCGTGCCATGTGTGCTACACTGACGCTGACTGGGGTGGGAGAATCGATGACAAAAAGTCCACCTCAGGCTTTGTGTACATCCTGAATGGTGGTATAGTCTCTTGGGCGAGCAGGAAGCAAGACTGTGTCTCTCTGTCGACTGCTCAGGTAGAGTACATCGCTCTGTCAGAAGCATGCAAGGAGACACAATGGCTGCATAGCTTGCTTGCATAAATGAAAGTACCACAAACGAAAGCAATGGTTTTCCGCATCGACAACAAGAGTGCCATGGCGATGGCTCAGGACGATGTCATCTCCCGGCGTACAAAGTACATCGACATAAAGTACCACTACTTACGCAATCTTGTCACGAAGGAGATTGTGGACATGCAGTTTGTGGAGACGAAGAAGATGCTTGTAGATGACATGACCAAAGCGCTTGACAGCGACTTGCACTCTGCAGGTATCCAAGGGATCGGCATGATCAATGCACCGGATGAAGACTGAAGGCCAAGACAATAGGAGAGAACACAACACATGGGCAGAGGTATAAGGGAGAGTTTATCATTTTGTGGTATCCCTTAACCACTGCTGTACTTGGGCCAAGTGTAGGCATACACTGCTCCTATGGAGAAAGTCCCCTACGTCTAGTCCTGATAGTCTAGCAGGTAGACGCTACGTGCAACATGCGTGTAAAGCGCAATGGTTAGCGCTCCAGAGTTAGACTCGTGAGGTCACGGCTTCAAACTCTGGCAGGGGTACTTTTCTTTGTGACCCAAAGAATGAGAGGAAGCTTCTAGGATACTTCTAGAGGAAGATGCCACTTGGCGGTCACATGACGTGTGAAGTGGCGGACTGGTGGGGTGGCCCAAGACTGCCCTGGAAGTGATCCTCCAAGGAGCCACTACGCGTACATTTCCAGAGCCGGCTATAGGACTATATGTACATGTCACTTGCATGTGATTTCTCATCCACTTCTTACCCTTGAGACTTGTGCTGAAAACTAAGGCACAAGTTGTCCAACCAAGGGCAGATATAAAGACTTGGGACAAGCTAAAAGGGGAAACCGAAAGGCCATGGAAGGGACAAGCTTTGTGAGCTAAACAGTGTGGAAACAGGATCCTGAGGAAGATATCTTCTCATAGCTGAAATGCTATGAGCGGTCGGCGGATGTCACTGTACTCCGTTTTCTAGACCATTTGCCTCAGGCGGGTTGATAATAAATACCAAAATATTTGGTCTGATCATCAATCCAACTTAACCACGTGAAAGAACAGGTGACAAGTTGACAACAAATCATGTTTTGGCCTCATCCTACGATCGGACTGAGAAAAATAAACTTGTGAAGCTGTTAGGGGTTATATACCAGAGGAATCTGGGCTAGGATTGTTGAAAAAGGACCATCCAAATCGTCAATCTGACTTCACCATTGGAAAGATCAGGTGGCAAATTGTCTATACTCCGATTTTAAGGTGGATCCAACTGTCAGATTAGGAGATCTGAATTTTTGAAGTTCCGGGGTCATGAACTGCCAATATCTAGGTGATCATGGCTGACGACTTCATGCCTTAGCCTGACAAAAAAAAGACAAGAGGTCCAGACTCAAGACCAGATGAGAGAAATATCCAAAAGGATCCTTGGTCTTAGGATTACCTCGCCAGAGTGTACTGACTAGGATAAAAGAACCTTCTTACTTTTTAGGTTACGTGAGATCCTTGAGTGCTTGCCATGGACACATGTCGATTCTCCATGGGATTATGGGTTATGTGTGTTGGGAAAGGAGCCATCCGGCTCAGTTTCAGGTCCACAAGAGCAAGTTCCAGGAAACTACCAGTGCCTACTCCGATCGTCAATCCGAGCTCACCATTGGAAAGATCAGGTGGCAAATAGTCTATGGTCCAAGTTTCAGGCCGATCCAACGATCGAATTGGGAGATGAATTTTCAAAGTTTCTAGGGTCATCGAGCGGCGGTACCTGGATGACCATGGGCGATAGCTCCATGCCTTAGTCTGAGAAAAGAAAAAGGGCAAGAGGTCCAGGGTCAAGAACTGATGGGAGAAATATCCAAAAAGTGTTGGGAAAGGAGCCGCCCGGCTCAGTTTCATGTCCACAGGAGCAAGTTCCAGGAAACTTCCAGATGCCTCCTCCGATCGTCGATCTGTCTTCACTATTAGAAAGATCAGCTGGCAAATTATCTACGGTCCAAGTTTCAGGCCGATCCAACTCTTGGATTGGGAGATATGAATTTTCGAAGTTTTGGGGATCATTGACCGCCGATGTCTGGGTGGCCATAGGCGATGGCTCCATGCCTTAGCCTGAGAAAAGAAAAAGGCAAGAGGTCCAGGTTCAAGACCTGATGGGAGAAATATCCAAAAAGGTCCTTGGTCTTAGGATTGCCTTGTCAGAGTGTGCTGACTAGGATAAAGGTACCTCTCCTTACTCTTAAGGTGAGGTGAGATCCTTGTGNAAGTTTCAGGCCGATCCAACTCTTGGATTGGGAGATATGAATTTTCGAAGTTTTGGGGATCATTGACCGCCGATGTCTGGGTGGCCATAGGCGATGGCTCCATGCCTTAGCCTGAGAAAAGAAAAAGGCAAGAGGTCCAGGTTCAAGACCTGATGGGAGAAATATCCAAAAAGGTCCTTGGTCTTAGGATTGCCTTGTCAGAGTGTGCTGACTAGGATAAAGGTACCTCTCCTTACTCTTAAGGTGAGGTGAGATCCTTGTGTGCTAGCCATGGACACATGGCAATTCTCCATGGGATTGTGGGTTATGTGACCACTAGGAGTGTGCCATGAGAGCATTTCCTTGCTCTCTAGATCGTGTGGGAGTGGTCAGCCTGATTGCTAGGCCGATTTCCTCTCTTGTGTGAGATTATGGACTCTAGTGTGTGAACCTTAGTCTCCATGGCTAAGTGGTGTGGCTTGTGAGAGGGCTGACTTGCCCAAGCTCTAGCTCTATATGTACTCCATCATTTTGAGTGATTGAACAACCATTCTTCAAAGTGATGCACTTTCAGTCCCACATGCTCGCTGCTCCAAGGCTCCTTCTCTCCTCCAGTTCCAACATTTGGTATCAGAGCCAGGTTCTGCCACTTTTAGCCAGTACAGGCCGTAACTTTGAGAGTGACGGGTTGGGGTGCAAACTTCACCAAATGTGATAATTGACTACAGGATCTTCAAGTTCAAGAGACAAGCTTTCCAACGAGCCTAAAATCGCGAAGATCCTACAGTCGGATTGAAAGTTATGCTCAAAACGAGGTCGGCCTGGACTTCACTCTTCTCTCTGAGTAAGACTGTCGCCTTGTGATGACCATAACTCTCTTGTTTCTTTGTCAAATTTAGAACGTGGTACATGATAATTTTAGTACATTTCCTAAGCTTTCCATTGGTGCAAACTAATCTGAATTCCTTTGATTCGTTTGGGAGAAATGCCGTTTACAAGCTGGCTGGTCTGAGTTGGAGTAGGAGCAGAAGCATACCCTGTTTTCAAGAGGGCATATCTTTCAAAATCCCCTGATGATGACCCTGTTTTATGGGTCGATCTGAAATGTTTTGAGCTGCATTTTTCAGTGGTGGCCTCTTTTTTTACAAATTCCCAGTCTGCTGACATCTACAGTCCATTTGCTGTCAGACAGATTTCTGGCAGAAGTAGCAGCAGAAGCAGGGGTAGCACAGCCATCCAAGGGCAGCGCTGAGCATCACCAAGGCTCAAAATGGCAGTAGCTGGCGTTGTGACAGCAACCCAGCCTTTGGAGAGGCTGGAGGGACTTCACGTTTTAGTAACGCCAACTTCACGTTTTGGAAGATCCGTACCCACCTCCTTTAGGAGGAGAGGGGCTTGTGGGAGGTGGTGAGCGGCGACGAGCCGGCTCCAGTTGCATAGGCAAAAGGCATCACCGCATCGCAGGTGGTGGCGGGGAAGACGCCGCAAAAGGGTGCAGCTGATGCGGGTTCTTCTGCAGCTGTACCAGCGGCATATGAGGAGTGGAAGAAGAAGGACAGGCAGGCCTACAGGTTGCTTGTCAACACCATCTCCAACCCGCATCTTCAGTACGTGAGTAACAAGACTACTGCAAAGGCGGGATGAGACACGTTCTGCAAGAAGTATGAGAGCAAGGATCCTGCATTCCTCATGCTTTTGGAGGAAAAGATGATGGTGCTGAAAATGCAGGGTGGTGAAGGGATGGAGGCGTACCTGGACAGGGCAAAGGAGCTGGCGAAGCAGCTGAAAGCGGCCGGCAACCCTATGGAAGAGATGNAACTGCAGCGGCGGCGTATGAGGAGTGGAAGAAGAAGGACAGGCAGGCCTACAGGTTGCTTGTCAACACCATCTCCAACCCGCATCTTCAGTACGTGAGTGACAAGGCTACTGCAAAGGAGGGGTGGGACACGTTGTGCAAGAAGTATGAGAGCAAGGATCCTGCATTCCTCATGCTTTTGGAGGAAAAGATGATGGTGCTGAAAATGCAGGGTGGTGAAGGGATGGAGGCGTACCTGGACAGGGCAAAGGAGCTGGCGAAGCAGCTGAAAGCGGCCGGCAACCCTATGGAAGAGATGCGCTTCATCCTCCTCTTGCTGAGGGGCCTCCCAACCAGCTACGACACGGTGCAAGAGACGCTGAGGTGCCAGCTAACTCTTGATCTCGACTTCATCTGTACACACCTGGTGCAGGTGGAATTGCGCCATAATGCAGCAAAACGCAATGGCGACGGCAGCAGTGAAGCAGCTTTTGTGGCCACGAGCTCACGCAACCAGCAGCAGCAGCAGCGGTCTGGGCAGCAGAGAGGTAGAAAGAAAGGCAAATGCCACTACTACCAGAAAGAGGGACACTACAAAAAGGAGTGTGTCAAGCTCAAGAGGGACCAGAAGGAGCAGCAGTAGCAGCAGTCATCGCAGCAGCAGCAGCAAAAGCAGCAGCAGCAGCAGCAGTCACAACAGCGTCAGCAGCAGCAGCAATAGCAAAACCAATTTGGTGTGCGCCACTTTGGCAACATGAATATGGCCAAGGGAGTGCGCGACCGTCCCTTCATGGTGAAGTCTGACATGTTGCAGGAGGAGAAGGCGGATCTCGCATGGTACAAGGACTCAGGGTGTACCAAGAGCCTCATACATCACAAGGAGTGGTTTACGCAGCTGCTGTCCATCCCTCCCCGTCCTATCGCTATGGGTGATGATCGGGTGGTGTATGCTGAGGGGATTGGGATTGTGGAGATGTGGTTGGAGACCCCATGTGGTATTGAAGTTGGAGTGTTCCATGGCGTGCTGTATGTACCTGATGCTGCATTCAACCTCCTCTCAGTCTCACCTCTTACAAACACAGGACTGCGCGTCGTCTTTGATGATGACTATGGCTACATCCTCAACAAGGATTCAGGGGAGGAGTTGGCCAGGTCGGTGAAGGAGGGCGACATGTACCGCCTGCTGGTGGCGACCAAGATCCCGCATGAGCAGAGTCTTGCAGCAGTGGTGCAGGCGACAGATGGCGAGATCTGGCATGCGCGCTATGGCCACATCGGCATGCGCGCCTTGCAGGAGCTTCAAGCAAAGCAGATGGTGCGTGACCTGCCTACCATCTCTAACTTTGAGCAGCAGTTGTGCATCGGCTGTTTGGAGGAGAAGCAACACCAGGAGGCGTTCTCTGGAGTACGAGAGCATGCGAAGGAGGTGTTGGAGCTGGTCCACATGGATTTTTTCGGACCGATGCAGACTCAGAGCTTTGGAGGCTCTAGGTATTTCCTGACCTTCATTGATGATTTCAGCCGTTACACTGCTGTGTACTTCCTTCCTTCCAAGGACCAGTGCTTTGACAGGTTCAAGGAATTCAAGGCCATGGTGGAGAACCAGACTGGCAAGAAGATCAAGGTATTGCGCAGCGATTGCGGTGTAGAGTACCTCAGCAAGGAGTTCCAAGACTACCTCGCAGCAGCTGGCATCAAGGCGCAGCGTACCGCGCCGTACTCGCCATAGCAGAACGGTGTAGCAAAACGCGCCAACCGTACCATTGTGGAGTCGGCACGCTCCATGCTGCACGCGACTCGGCTGACCTACGACTTCTGGGCTGAAGCCATGAGCACTGCGGTCTACATCAAGAACCACAGTCCAACTAAGGCGTTGGAGCAGATGACGCCGTACGAGGCGTGGTTCGGCAAGAAACCGAGCGTAGGTCATCTCCGAGCATTTGGAAGCCTGGTGCACATGCACATGCCCAAGGAGAAGCGGCAGAAATGGGATGCAAAGAATGCGCAGATGCTGATGATAAGCTATGACGTGGCAAGCAAGGCCTATCGCCTCTACGAGAGGGATACAGGTCACGTCATCATCTCCAGGGATATCGTCTCCAACGAGAGCAACGTCATCGACACCAACATTGTCTGTGAAGAGGCAGCAGAACCAGCAGCTGACAAGACAGTGGGAGCAGAAATCCTTCCTAACCCAGTCTCTCCCGATCCTTCCTCTACTGTGACAGTGGGAGAATCACTCTACTCTCCCGTGTCTGATGCAACAGATACAACAACCTCATCAGCAGAAGCAGAGGAGGGAGATATAGCACCACCAGCAGCAGCAGTTGTGCCAGCAGTACCGCGCTAGCCGCCTGCTAACGCTCTAGTACCAGGTCGCAGATACCCTCTTAGGGTGCGTTACAAGCCTGGTGAGTGCGGCCATTTCTGGATGTTGCAGAAACCAGAACAGATGAACGTCGCAGTTGCAGCAGATTCAGATGAGCCAACGTCATACATGGAGGTCATGGCTATACCGGATGCAGCAGATTGGGCGCAAGCGGTACAGCAAGAGAACCAGTCGCAGCTGGACAACGGCAGGTACGAGTTGACTGAGCGTCCACCTGGACATAAGGTGATCAAGTGCAAGTGGGTGTTCAAGAAGAAGCGGGGAGCAGATGGTAACCTGGAAAAGTACAAGGCGAGGCTGGTCGCCAAGGGCTACTCGCAGCAGGAGGGCATCGACTACACAGACTCTTTGCCCCTGTTGCAATGTTTGCCTCTATGCGCACGCTCCTCTCTTATGCAGCAGCTGTGGATTTCGAGGTTCACCACATGGATATCAAGACGGCATTCTTGAATGGTGACTTGGAGGAGGAGATCTACATGGAGTAGCCGGAGGGGTTCGTCATGGATGGCCAGGAGCACCTGGTTTGCAAGCTGCAGAAGTCGCTGTACGGCCTCAAGCAAGCGTCGCGTGCTTGGAACTAGAAGTTGGATGCGGCNTGTTGCAATGTTTGCCTCTATGCGCACGCTCCTCTCTTATGCAGCAGCTGTGGATTTCGAGGTTCACCACATGGATATCAAGACGGCATTCTTGAATGGTGACTTGGAGGAGGAGATCTACATGGAGTAGCCGGAGGGGTTCGTCATGGATGGCCAGGAGCACCTGGTTTGCAAGCTGCAGAAGTCGCTGTACGGCCTCAAGCAAGCGTCGCGTGCTTGGAACTAGAAGTTGGATGCGGCATTGCAATGCATGGGGTTTGAGCGCAGCGAGTGTGACTATAGCGTGTATCGCTGGCAGCATCAGCATGAGATCCTCATCATCATTGTCTATGTGGATGACATGCTCCTCCTTTCCAATAGCATATCTGCACTACAGGAGTTCAAGGAGGCCATGCAAGAGCGCTTCCAGATGTCTGATCTCGGGGAGGAGTCATGCTTTCTCAGCATCCAGATCACGCGTGACCGCAAATAACGCTCTCTCTCGCTACAGCAGAGTCGCTACATCAAGGACGTCCTGCAGCGGTTCGACATTGCAGATGCCAAATCCATCGGCACGCCGTTGGAGACGTGGCAGTACCTCGTGAGCTTCAGTGGAGAAACAGATGCAGCTGAGCGGCAGAAGTACTAGAGCGCCGTCGACAGTCGTATGTACCTGATGGTGGCAACCAGACCGGACCTCGCACAGGTTGTGAGCACTTTGAGCCAGCACATGGCTAATCCCGGACCGGAGCACCAGAAGGCAGTGAAGCAGATCTTCCGCTACCTTGCTAGAACCATCAACGTCAGCATCACCTACAACGGCAACGACAACAGCATCATCGGCTACACAGATGCAGATTGGGCTTCAAATCCTGAGACCCGCAAGTCCATCTCTGGACATGTATTTCTCATGAATGGAGGTGCCATCAACTGGTGCAGCAAGCGGCAAGTGGTCGTGGCCACCTCGAGCACAGAAGCTGAGTACGTCTCTCTCAGCTTTGGAGCCAAGGAAGCAGTTTGGCTCCAGCGTCTCATGGCGGAGATGCGTGGGAGTGTAGCACTTCTAATTCCTGTGCGCGTCGACAACCAGAGCGCAATCGCACTCGCCAAGAATCCTGAGCACCATGCACGCACCAAGCACATTGACATCACATATCATTTCATCACGCACATGGTGCAGGAGGGTAATATCAAGCTGGAGTTTACTCCAACCAGCAAGCAGGTCACTGATTTCTGCACCAAGCCAGTGACCCGTAAGAAGCAGCAGTTCTGCATGAAGGCATGTAGACTCAACCCACTTTGACTGCGGCAAAGTAGGAGATTGTTGGGAAAGGAGCCGTCCGGCTCAGTTTCAGGTCCACAGGAGCAAGTTCCAGGAAACTTCCAGATGCCTCCTCCGATCGTCCCGATGCCTCCTCCTCCAATGCCTTGGAAAGATCAGCTGGCAAATTATCTACGGTCCAAGTTTCAGGCCGATTCAACGGTCGGATTTGGAGATATGAATTTTCGAAGTTTCGGTTGTCATGGATCGCCGATGTCTGGGTGGCCATGGTCGATGGCTCCATGCCTTAGCCTGAGAAAAGAAAAAGGCAAGAGGTCCAGGGTGAAAACCTGATGGGAGAAATATCCAAAAAGGTCCTTGGTCTTAGGATTGCCTTGTCAGAGTCTGTTGACTAGGATAAAGGTACCTCTCCTTACTTTTTAGGTGAGGTGAGATCCTTGCCCAAGCTCTAGCTCTATATGTACTCCATCATTTTTAGTGATTGAACAACGATTCTTCAGCACAAGTGATGCCCTTTCAGTCCCACATGCTCGCTGCTCCAAGGCTCCCTCTCTCCTCCAGTTCCAACAAAAAGGTCCTAGATTCTTGGATGGCCTTGTTAGAGTGTGCTGACTAGGAAAAGGGTACCTCTGGTTACTTTTTAGGTGAGGTGAGATCCTTGTGTACTAGCCATCGAGACATGGCGATTCTCCATGGGATTGTGGGTTATGTGACCACTGGGAGTGTGCCATGAGAGCAATTTCTAGCTCTCTAGGTCATGTGTGAGCGGTCAGCCTGATTGCTAGGATGATTTCCTCTCTTGTGTGAGATTATGGACTCTAGTGTGTGAGCCGTAGCCTCCATGACTAAGTGGTGTGACTTGTGAGAGGGCTGACTTGCCCAAGCTCTAGCTCTATATGTACTCCAATTCCAGAACAACTGATGCCTTTTCAGTCCCACATGCTTGCTGCTCCAAGGCTCCCTCTCTCCTCCAGTTCCAACATTTGGTATCAAAGCCAAGTTCTGCCAGTTTCAGCCAGCACAGGCCGTCACTTTGAAAGTGACGGGTTGGGATCAAACCTTGATCCAATTTGACAATCGATCATTCGATCTTCCAATTCCCGAGACAATCGTTCTAATGAGCTCAAGATCACAAAGATCCAATAATCAGATTGATAGTTATGGTCAAAACAAGGTCGGCCAGGGCTATACTCTTCTCTATGAGTAAGACTGTCGCCTTGTGATGACCATAACTCTCTTGTTTCTTTATCAAATTTGAAAAGTGACACATGCGAATAATAATAATTTTCCTAAGCTTTCCATTGGTGCAAAACTATGAGCATTCCATTGATGCGTTGTGGGGAAACACCATTTACAAGCTGGCTGGTCTGAGGTAGAGTAGGAGCAAAAGCTGGGGATATCTTTCAAAATCCCCTATTGATGATCCTGTTTAATGGGTCGATCTGAAAGGTTTTGAGCTGACGTTTCTAGTGGTGGGCTGAGTTATTTCAAATTTCCAGTCTGCTGGCATGTACAGTCTATTTTTTGTCAGACAGATTTCTAGTAGAAGCAGCAGCAGAAGCAAGGGTAGCGCCGCCACCCAAGGGCAGCGTTGAGTATCACCAAAGCTCAAAATGGCAGCAGCAGGTATGGTCACAGAACCCATTCCTTGGAGAGGCTGGACGGACGTGCCAACGATACGTTTTGGAATCTCCGTATCTGCCTCCTTTTGGAAGAGAGGGGCTTGTGGGAGGTGGTGAGCGGCGACAAGCGCGCTCTGCCTCCATAGGTAAAAGGAATCACTGTATTTCAGGTGGTGGCGGGGAAGAAGCTGCAGAAAGGTGCAGCAGATGCAAGTTCATCTACAACTACAGCAGGAACATATGAGGAGTGGAAGAAGGACAGACAGGCCTATAGGCTGCTTGTTAATACCATCTCCAATCCACATCTTCAATACGTGAGTGACAAGGCTACTGCAAAAGAGGGATGGGACATGTTGTGCAAGAAGTATGAGAGTATGGATCTTGCACTCCTCATGCACTGAAAATGTAAGGTGGTGAAAGGATGGAGGCATACCTAGATAGGACAAAGGAGCTGGCAAAGCAGGTGAGAGCGGCCGGCAACCCTGTGGAAGAGACGCGCATCATTCTCCTCTTGCTCAGGGGACTCCCAACCAGCTATGACACCGTACGAGAGACGCTAGAGTGTCAGCCCACTCTCGACCTTGACTTCATCTGCACACACCTGGTGCAGGTGGAATTGCGTCGCAATACAGCAAAGCGCATTGACGACGATAGCAATGAAGTAGCTTTTGTGGCTAGAAGCTCACGCTACCAGTAGCAGTAGCAGTAGTCTGGGTAGCAAAGAGGCAAGATGAAAGGTAAATGTCACTACTGCCAGAAAGAGGGACACTACAAAAAGGAGTGTTTCAAGCTGAAGAGGGACCAAACGGAGCAGCAGCAGCAACAGCAAAAGCAGTAGTCTCCACAGCAGCAGCAGCAGCAGTCACAATAGTGTCTGCAGCAGCAGTAGCAAAACCAGGCTGGTGTTTGCCACTTTGGTAACATGAACGTGGCCAAGGAGGTGTGGGACCATCTTTTCATGGTAAAGTCTGACATGTCGCAAGTGGAGAAGGCGGATCTCGCATGGTACAAGGACTCAGGGTGTACCAAGAGCCTGATACATCACAAGGAGTAGTTTATGCAGTCGCTGTCCATCCCTCTCCAACCTATTGCTCTGGGTAATGATCGTATTATGCATGCTGAGGGGATTGGGATTGTGGGGATGTGGTTGGTGACCCCACATGATATTAAGGTGGGAGTGTTCCATGGCGAGATGTATGTACCTGATGTTACGTTCAACCTTCTCTCAGTAGCCTCTCTCATCAAGACAAGACTGCGAGTCGTCTTTGACGACTATGGCTACATCCCAGACAAGGAATTAGGAGAGGAGTTGGCCAGGTCAGTGAAGGAAGGCGACATGTACCGCCTGTTGGGGGCGACCAAGATCCCGCGCGAGTAGAGTCTTGCAGCTGTGGTGCAGGCCACTGATGGCAAAATCTGGCATGCGCGCTATGGCCACATTGGCATGCGTACCTTGTAGCAACTTGAAATAAAGTAGATGGTACGTGACTTGTCCACCATCTCCAACCTTGAGTAGTAGTTATGCATCGACTGTTTAGAGGGGAAGCAGTATCACGAGACATTCTCTGGAGCAGGGGAACGTGCAAAGGAGGTACTGGAGCTGGTCCACACAGACATGTGTGGCCTGATGCAGACCCAGAGCTTTGGAGGCTCTAGGTATTTTCTCACCTTCATGGATGATTTCAGCCGTTACACTGCTGTGTACTTCCTTTCCTCCAAGGACCAGTGTTTTGTCAGGTTCAAGGAGTTCAACACAATAGTGGAGAACCAGACTGGCAAGAAAATCAAGGCGTTGTGCAGCGGACGTAGTGGAGAGTACCTGAACAAGGAGTTCCATGACTACCTTGCAGCAGCTGGCATCAAGGCACAGCATACCACACCGTACTCACCGCAGTAGAACGGTGTAGCAGAACGTGCCAACCGTACCATCGTTGAGTTGGCACACTCCATGCTACACGCAACTCAGCTCACATATGATTTATGGGCCGAAGCGATGAGCACTGCGGTATATATCAAGAACTGCAGTCCAACTAAGGCATCAGAGTAGATGACGTCGTACGAGACGTGGTTCGGTAAGAAGCCGAGCGTGGATCATCTTCACGTGTTTGGTAGCTTTGCACACGTGTTTGGCAGCTTTGTACACATGTACGTGCCAAAGGAGCAGAAGTGGGATGCCAAGAGCGCGCAGATGCTAATGATTGGCTACGACATGGCAAGCAAGACCCATCGCCTCTACAAGAGGGATAAATGCCACGTCATCATTTCCAGAAATGTTGTCTTCAACAAGAGCAACATCATCGGCACCAACATTGTCTGTGAAGAGACAGCAGAAGCAGCAACTAACGAGGCAGTAGGAGCAGATATCCTTTCTCACCCAGTCTCTCCTGATCCTTCCTCCACTGTGACAGTGGGAGAACCAGTCTATTCTCCCATGTCCGATGCAGTAGATACAGCAGCCTCATTGGCAGAAGCATAGGAAGAAGATGCCGCACCACCAGTAGTAGCAGTTGTGCCAGCAGTACTGCGCCAGCCACCCGCTAACGCTCTAGTACCAGGTCACAAGTACCCTCTTAGGGTGCGCTACAAGCCTGGTGAGCGCGGCCATTTCTGGATACTGCAGAAACCAGTACAGATGAACGTCGCAGTTGCAGCAAATTCAGATGAGCCAGCATCATACAAGGAGGCCATGGCTGCACCTGATGCAGCCAATTGGGTGCAAGCCGTGTAGCAAGGGATATAGTCGCAGTTGGACAACGGTACATGGAAGCTGATTGAGCATCAACTTAGACGCAAGGTGATCAAGTGCAATTGGGTGTTTAAGAAGAAGCGGGAAGCAGATAGCAACGTGGAAAAGTACAAGCCGAGGCTGGTCGCCAAGGGGTACTCCCAGCAGGAAGGCATCGACTACGCAGAAACCTTTGCTCCTGTTGCAAAGTTTGCCTCTGTGTACATGCTCCTTTCTTATGCAGTAGCTGAGGACTTCGAGATTCACCACATGGATGTCAAAACCGTATTATTGAACAGTGACTTGGAGGAGGAGATCCACATGGAGCAGTCGGAAGAGTTCGTCATGGATGGCCAAGAGCACCTGGTTTGCAAGCTGCAAAAGTCGCTGTACGGTCTCAAGCAAGCGTCACGTACTTGGAACTAGAACTTGGATACGTCGTTGTAGTGCATGGGGTTTGAGCGTAGCAACAGTGACTATAGCGTATATCGCTGGTAGCATGAGTATCAGATCCTCATCATCATTGTCTATATGGATAATATACTCTTCCTTTCCAATAGCATGTCTGCACTACAGGAGTTCAAGGAGGCCATGCAAGAGCGCTTCCAGATGTCTGATATCAAGGAGGCATTATACTTCCTTGGTATCCAGATCACGCGTAACCGCAAATCACGCTCTCTCTCGCTGCAGCACAGTCACTACATCAAGGATCTCTTGTAGCAATTCGGCATGGCAGAGGCTAAACCCATCGGCACGCCGCTAAAGACGCGGCAGTACCTCGTGAGCTTCAATGGAGAACCGTTTGCAGCTGAGTGGCAGAAGTACCAGAGCACCGTCGGTAGTCTCATGTACCTGATGGTGGCAACCAGGCCGGATCTTGCACAGGCTGTGAGCGCTGTGAGCCAGCTCATGGCTAATCCAGGACCTCAGTACCAGAAGGCAGTGAAGTGGATCTTCCGCTACCTTGCTGGAACCATCAACATCGGCATCACATACAATGGCAACGACAACAACATCGGCTATACAAACGCAGATTGGGCTTCAAATCCTGAGGACCACAAGTCCATCTCTGGACATGTATTCCTCATGAATGGTGGGGCCATCAGCTGGTGCAGCAAGCGGCAGGTGGTTGTGGCCACCTCAAGCATGGAAGCTGAGAACGTCTCGCTTAGCTTTGGAGCCAAGGAAGCAGTTTGGCTATAGCGTCTCATGGCGGAGATTAGTGGGAGTGCAGTAGTTCCAGTTCCTGTGCGCGTTGACAACCAGAGCGCAATCGCACTCGCCAAGAGTCCTGAGCACCATGCACGCACCAAGCACATTGATATCACATATCACTTCTTCAGGTACATGGTACAAGAGGGTGCTATCAAGCTGGAGGTTACTCCAACGAGAAAGCAGGTCGCTGATTTCTGCACCAAGCTAGTGACCTGTGAGAAGAAGCAGTTCTGCATGAAGGCATGTGGACTCAGCCCACTCTCACTGTGGCAAAGTGGGAGATTGTTGAGAAAAGAGGCATCCGGCTCACTTTCAGGTCCACAGGAGCAAGTTCCGGGGAACTACCAGATTGCTACTCAGATTGTCAATCCGACTTTACTGTTAGGAACATCAGGTAGCAAATTGTCTTTGGTCCAAGTTTCAGACCGATCCAACAATCGGATTGGGAGATATGAATTATCAAAGTTTCTGGGGTCATCGACCGGCCGTACGTAGGTGACCATGGGCGATGGCTCCATGCCTTAGCTTAAGAAAAGAAAAAGGGCAAGAGGTCCAAGATCAAGACCTGATGGGAGAAATATCCAAAAGGTCCTAGATTCTTGGATTGCCTTGTCAGAGTGTGCTGATTAGGGAAAAAATACCTCTCCTTACTTTTTAGGTGAGGTGAGATCCTTGTGTACTAGCCATGGAGACATGGCGATTCTCCATAGGATCGTGGGTTTTGTGACCACTAGGAGTGTGCCATGAGAGTATTTTCTTGCTCTGTAGGTCGTGTGTGAGTGGTCAGCCTGATTGCTAGGCTGATTTCCTCTCTTGTGTAAGATTATGGACTGTAGTATGTTAGCCTTAGCTTCCATGGCTAAGTAGTGTGGCTGGTGAGAGGGCTGACTTGTCCAAGCTCTAGCTCTATGTGTACTCTATGATTTTGAGTGATTCAATAACCATTCTTCAGCACAAGTGATGCCCTTTCAGTCCCACATGCTCGCTGCTCCAAGGCTCCCTCTCTCCTCCAGTGCCAACAATGTGACCACTAGGAGTGAGTCATGAGAGCTTTCTCTAGCTCTCTATGTTTTGTATGACTGGTCAGGCTGATTCCTAGGCTGCGTTTTTCTCTTGTGTGAGATTGTGGACTCTAGTCTGTGAGCCTTATCCTCCTTGGCTAAGTGGTGTGACTTGTGAGAGGGCTGACTTGCCCAAACTCTAGCTCTATACGTACTCCATTTAAGTGATTTAGCAACCATTTGTCAGTACAACTGATGTCCTTTCAGTCTCACATGATTGCTGCTTCCAGGCCCCCTCTCTCTTCTGATTTAGAATCAGAGTTGGGAATGACGGATTAAGGTCAAACCTTGATAAAATTTTACAATCCACCACTGGATCTTCAAGGTAGCAAGACAAGCTTTCCAATGTGCCACATTCAAAGTTACACATGTAATGTGGCACATGCAACGTGGCACATAGAACGTGGTACATGCAACGTGGTACATGCAACATGGCACATGCAACGTGGCACATGCAACGTGGCACATGTAATATTTTAAATTTGATAAAGAAACGGGAGAGTTATGGTCATTACAAGGCAACAGTCTTACTCATAGAGAAGAGTGTAGTCCTGGCCGAGCTTGTTTTAAGCATAACTCTCTGTCCGACTATTAGATCTTCCCGGTCTTGAGCACTCTGGAAAGTTTGTCTTTCTACCTTGAAGATCCAGTGGTCGATCCACAAATTTTGTCAAGGTTTGATCCTAATCTGTCACTTTCAAAGTGATGGCCTTTGTTGGCTAAAACAAGTACAACTCAGCTCTGATACCAAATATTAGATCAAGAGGAGAGAGGGAGCCGTGGAGCAGCGAGCATGAGCGACAGAAAGGACATCAGTTGTATTGAAGAATGGTTATTGAATTACTCAAAATAATGGAATACATATAGAGCTGAAGCTTGGGCAAGTCAGCCATCTCAGAAGCAATACCACTTAGCCATGGAGGCTAAGGCTCATACACTAGAGTCCATAATCTCACACAAGAAAGGAAATGAGCCTAGGAATAACGCTGACCAGTCATAGACAACCTACAGAGCTAGAGAATACTCTCATGGCTCAATCCTAATGGTCACATACCCCAAAATCCCATGGAGAATAGCCATGTGTCCATTGCTAGCACAAAAGGATCTCACCTAACCTAAAACGTTTGTCGGTTATATAGAGCTTGGTCTCACTACGCCATGCGCTACTACCATGGCATCTGTTTCTGCTGTACCAACCGTCGGCACTCCTGTCCAAGTATCTGTGACTGATGTAACCGCTTCTGTAAATCCAAATCCAAATCCTACTACAATCCTTACTGGGAACTCAACCACTCCCCAATGTTAACAATGTAAACAACAACAATGCAGCAGCACTTATCTCCGATCCTGACACTGGCCTCAATGGGGACGACAAGCACTTCTCTATGCTTGTTGATACCATCGATATCAAGGTCAATATGGGATCGCCGCCGAAGGAGTTTACCTCTATAGCAGACAAGGAATTTGAGAAAGCCAAGTCCTACATGGAGAAAATCATCTGTGCAGACCAAGCTCTATACAACCTTGCAGCACTAGAAGTAGTAGGCAAGGTGGCCAAGTCTTGCGGCCTTAAAGTGCCATTTTCTAGTGTCCCTTGACCACTGCTGTACTTGGGACAAGTGTAGGCATGCACTTCTCCTTTGGAGTAAGTCCCCTACGTCTAGTCCTGAAAGTCTAGCCGGTAGACGCCCTGTGCGACAAGCCTGTTAAGCGCAATAGTAGCGCTCTATAGTTAGAATGGTGAGGTCTCGGCTTTGAACCCTGGTAGGGGTAATTTTCTTTGTGATCCAAAGGATGAGAGGAAGCTTCTAGGATGCTTCTAGTGGAGGTTGCCACTTGGCGGTCACAGGACGCATGATGTGGCGGACAATTGAGATGACCCAGGATTGCCCTGGAAGTGGTCCTCCAAGGAGCCACTGCGTGCACAATTCTAGAGCCGGCTGTAGGACTATAAGTACATGTCACTTGCATGTGATTTCTTACAGTTCTTACCTTTGAGACTCCTCACAGAGTTGCCCACCGAAGGCACACACTAAAGAAGCATTGGTTGGTCTAAGCCCTAGGAGTTTGCTCCTCGCGCGAAAGTGAACAGGTACTAGGGACACAATTGTAAGGAAGTGTTTCCTAGGAACTGCTCAATGTGGAACCGTGATCCTGAGGGTGATATCTCCTCCTAGTTGCAATACTAGGAGCAGACGACAAGTGCCATTGTGTCGGCCTTGTTTCCTAGTCCGTCGCCTCAGGCTGGTTGACAAAGGATTATGGGCCCACACTGACCAGTTGTAAGGCACACTTCCACGCACTCTCACCCGCCCTCTCTGTTTGTAGTGCACATTAGCTCCATCAGCTCCATCAGCTCCATCTGCTCCATCTGCTCTATCAGCTTCGACGACGGTTGTTGGTCTTTAGCGAACAAGGGCCAAGGATAGGCTCTACCCTTGGAGGTATGACCCTTGGACCTTAACCAGGATAAGCTCTGCCCATGGTGGTACGACCCCAAGTTTGCTAGAGTGTATTCCTCTCTGTTTGCAGGTGATCAATGGCTGAGGGGGTAAGCAACGGATCTGCACCTTCCAAATCAGTAGCAGACAACAGCCTACATCAGCCTACATTGGCCTCAACGAAGCAGAGGAGCAGAGTAGCAGACTAGCAGGATGATGCCTACGACGCTCAGTCTTGAGCAAATCAATGGTGGCATGACAAAGTTCACACGGATTAAATTTCCCTTATGGAAATGGAAGTTTGAGATTGTTATGAAAGTGTGCGGCTACTTGAAGATGTTCCTTGGAGAAGAGGTTGAACCACCAAAAGATGATGCTGGGTATGAAGCATGGAGCACTAAAAACAAGATGGCGCAAGCCATCCTTGTGACATCAGTGTATGAGTCACAACATGCCCATCTCCACGGCATCACACATGCATCAAAGGCTTATGAAAAGCTTGTACGTGTGTACCAGTCAACGGCTATGGCTAATCGTCTTTTCATCCTTCAGAAGCTGACTGGGATAAGAGTGAGCGAGGGAGAGTCGATATCGGACTTCTTGCTACAGTTTGAAGGACTGTTGCGACAAGTGACCCAGATGAGCAGGAAAATCGATACCAACATGCAGGCCATGATTCTCATCATGGTGCTACCTGAAAGCTAGGGTTCTCTCATCACCGTCTTGGACGGTTGGAAGGAGGAGGAGCTGACGTATGAGGAAGTACCCGAGTAAGTACGCAATGAGGCCATACATCGCAGTGACAGTGAGGCCAACATCTCAGCCTATGCTGCTCAGTATGATGGTCGCAGCAGCAACAACTCTTGTTCTGGTCAAGGGAGTAGTGGAAGCGGTGGCCATGGGGGAAAAGGTAAATGTGGCGATGGAAAGTGTTCAAAGCGTCCTAGGAAGGGCCACAACTACGCCAAGCCTGGTCATTGGACATGGGAGTGTAGAGCTCCCAAGAAGGAAGACGGAGGCAAGGGTGGCAAGAACGAGGATGGAGGAAAGGGGAAGAAGGAACTTACCAACATGATGGCTGAGAGTCTGACCACGACCAAGGGAGCGGCGTTACTCAAGCCAGGAACATTTGCGCTCGACTTTGGCACTGACCATCACTCCTTGAGGGAGAAGGCTGGCTTTGTCTCCATCAAACACATCGACCACCATTTCCAGTGCGCAAATGGCAATGTCACCTACGCTAAGGGTGAGGGAGACAAGCTGATCAACATCAGCGTCAATGGTGCAGAGAAGGATCTGAAACTGCAGAGTGTGGTTTACATGCCCACATTTGCAACAAACCTCTTGTCGGTCTCCAAAATCACGAACCATGACATGACGGTTGTCTTCACACACGAGGAGGCTGTGATCGTCAAGAACAAAGACATCAAGATCTCCTACACCAAAGATGACCTCGTCGCAGAGGTCCGAAGAGTCGGCGGGCTCTACATGCTGCAAACCAAGCCTATGGAGAGCTCAGATGAGGGACATGCGGGTGCCGCCGAGATGGTGGTACAAGTACCTGAGATTATACGAGAGGCAGCTGTTGTGGTTGTCACCTCCACCAACGACGTAGATGCTGAACTCTGGCACAGGCGCTTTGGGCACGTAGTCGACAGTACGCTGCATACAATGCAGCAACAGCAGGTGGTACGTGGGATGGAGGGTTGCAAGGTAAAGGACGAGGCTGGGTGTAAGAAGCTGTGTGAGCCATGCCTGCAAGGCAAGGCAAAGAGAAAGCGCTTCGAGCGAAATGGTCAGCATGCAGCGGGCATCTTGGACCTGATTCACTCCGACGTGTGCGGATCATTTCATACACCTTCAAATGGAGGCAGGAAGTACTTCCTGACCTTCATCAACGACCACTGCCATAAGGTCTGGATCTACTTCCTCAAGGGAAAGGGAGAGGTCAAAGAGAAGCTGCAAGAGTTTGTCGCTATGGTGGAGCAGCAGACAGACAAGAAGGCCAAGGTACTACGTAGTGACAATGCGATGAATATGAGGCATGCAAGGGTTGGTTGAACCAACATGGCATCAACCACAACACCACTACGTCCTATACCCTGCAGAGCAATGGCGTTGCCGAGCGCATGAACCAGACCATCCTCGGCATGACACGAAGCATGCTCTTCGACACCAAACTTCCACTTTGCTTCTGGGCAGAAGCTGCAAGGACAGCCTGCTACCTTGTGAACCTGACCCCTGCAGCTGCACTTTGTAGGTGGGGCAAGAAGCAGCAAGAGAAGTAGCTCAAGACGCCATAGGAGGTGTGGTCGGCAAAGAAGCCGGATGCCTCACATCTAAAGGTGTTCGGCTGCACTACCTAGACAAAGGTCCAAGTACGCGAAGGGAGTGCAAAGTTGGATGCTCGTATCGGCAAGTATGTCATGGTCGACTACGACACCATACACAAGGCGGACAGGAAGTGGGACCAGACTGCTGGAAAGCTCATCCGAAGCCGAGACGTTGAGTTTGATGAGAGGACGTTTGGACAAGGAGAGCCGCTAGGTCCGGCCTACGCAAATCGCGAGAGTGGGTCGTGCTACTTGAGTCAGGAGATCAAGCACCTGAAAACTAGCAGATTGTGCCAGTGAATTAAGGGGGTGGTTCTGCAAGGAGAGCGGTTGTGCAGGTAGACACAGCGACGTACTCCGACACTCACTCTGAGTCGTCCGAGGCTTCAGAGTCTGGCTCTGAGACCAGTGGCTCTTCCTCTCACGAAGGATCACCAAGGCAGCAAGTATCATCGTAGCAGTAGTAGCAAGAGCAGTAACAGCAGCAGCACCAACAGCATGATAACGGTCCACAACTAGGGATAATTTGGTGGAGCACGTGTCAAAAGAAAGCCACAAAACAATACGATGCTGATAGGGGCACATGGATCGGACTCAACTGGTCGTGCTTGGCTGAGGGAGAGCCTGTGACAGTGGCAGACGCTATGACCAGGCCGGATGAGGCCAAGAAGAAGGAGGTAGTGGATAGCGAACTCGCGTCCATTGAGGAGAATGAGACATGGACTCTGGTGGACAGGCTCCAAACGCTCACGTGGTGGGGTCGAAGTGGGTTCTTTGGAAGAAGCTGAAGCAGGATGACACAATCGACAAGTACAAGGTGAAAGTTATGGCGAAGGATTCTCCCAGCGTGCAGGCTCAGAGTATGAGACCTTTACGTCAGTCATTACCTTCGCCTCCCTCAGATCCATGCTAGCCAATGCTGCTGCCAAAGACTTCGAGATCCACCAGATGGACGTCAAGACATCTTTCCTTTACGGGAAGCTGGATAAAGAGGTGTTGATGGAGGTGCCTGAGGGAGTCAAGGCTCCAGAGGACAAGGTGTACAAACTCATCAAAGCGCTCTACGCGTTGAAACAGGCCCGAAGGATGTGGTATAAGGAGATGGACGGCTTCATGGCCGGACTTGCTTTCGCACACTGCCAGAACGATCCTGGTGTCTATGTGCGAGAGGATGAGCAAGGTCTGATGCTGGTTGTATTGTATGTGAACGATCTCATCATCTGCTCGTCTTTCGTTGAGCTGCTGAATGAGCTGAAGACAAACCTCAGCAACAGGTTGAAGATGAAGGACATTGGTCCTCTCGACTACTACCTTGGGATCGCCATCCACTGCAACCGAGTAGCAGGTACTATCGAATTGAACCAGATGAAGTACATCATGGAGGTCTTGAAGCGCTACAACATGGAGGACTGCAAACCCATCAGCACGAACATGACCACAGAGTGGAAGCTCTCCTTCTCCATGAGTCCCAACACTACAGTAGAGCGGCGTGAGATAGAGAACATACCCTACCCGTCTGCTGTTGGCAGCCTCATGTATGCCATGGTCGGAACACGCCCTGATATTTGCTATGCTGTAGGACAGGTCAACAGGTTTGTGGCCAATCCAGGGCCACAACATTGACAAGCTGTGAAGCACATCATGAGCTATCTACAGAAGACATGACACATGGGACTCCAGTTTGGAGGCCAAAAAGGATCTAACCCGTTGCATCTCGTGTGCTATACTGACGTTGACTAGGGAGGGAGAATCGATGACAGAAAGTCCACCTCGGGCTTCATGTGCATCCTGAACGGTGGTGTAGTCTCTTGGACGAGCACGAAGTAAGAGTGTGTCTCTCTGTCGACTGCTGAGGCAGAGTACATCGATTTATCAGAAGCATGCAAGGAGACACAGTGGTTGCGTAGCTTGCTTGCAGAAATAAAAGTAACACAGACAAAAGTAACGATGGTCCGCATCGACAACAACCGTACCATGGCAATGGCACTGGATGATGTCATCTCCCGGTGCACGAAGTACATTGACACCAAGTACCACTACTCGCACGATTTTGTTGTGGAGATTGTGAATCTAGAGTTCGTGGAGACGAAGAAGATGCTTGTAGATTGCATGACCAAGGCACTTGACAGCGACTTGCACTCGGTACTCAAGGGATCGGTATGATCAACGTAGCGTATGAAGACTGAAGGACAAGACAACTAGAGAGAACACTTCTCACAGCAAGTGGACAGAGGTACAAGGGAGAGTTTGTCATTTTGTAGTGCCCCTTGACCACTGCTTTACTTGGGACAAGTGTAGGCATGCACTGCTCCTATGGAGTAAATCCCTTACGTCTAGTCCTGATGGTCTAGCCGGTAGACATCCTATGCGACAAGTCTGTTAAGCACAATGGTAGCGCTCCAGAGTTAGAGTCTGTTGGGAAAGGAGCCATCCGGCTCAATTTCAGGTGCACAGGAGCAAGTTCCAGGAAACTTCCAGATGCCTACTCCGATCGTCAATCCGTCTTCACCATTGGAAAGATCAGGTGGCAAATTATCTACGGTCCAAGTTTCAGGCCGATCCAACGGTCGGATTGGGAGATATGAATTTTCGAAGTTTCCGGGCTCATGGACCGTCGATGTCTGGGTAGCCATGGGTGATGGCTCCATGCCTTAGCCTGAGAAAAGAAAAAAGCAAGAGGTCCGGGGTCAAGACCTGATGGGAGAAATATCCAAAAAGGTCCTTGGTCTTAGGATTGCCTTGTCAGAGTGTGCTGACTAGGATAAAGGTACCTCTCCTTACTTTTTAGGTGAGGTGAGATCCTTGAGTGCTAGCCATGGACACATGGCGATTCTCCATGGGTTTGTGGGTGATGTGACCACTAGAAGTGTGCCATGAGAGCATTCTCTAGCTCTCTAGGTCGTGTGTGACTGGTCAGCCTGATTGTTAGGCTGATTTCCTCCCTTGTGTGAGATTGTGGACTCTAGTGTGTGAGCCTTAGCCTCCATGGCTAAGTGGTGTGGCTTGTGAGAGGGCTGACTTGCCCAAGCTCTAGCTCTATATGCACTCCATCATTTTGAGTGATTGAACAACCATTCTTCAGCACAAGTGATGCCCTTCCAATCACTCATGCTCGCTGCTCCAAGGCTCCCTCTCTCCTCCATTTCCAACATTTGGTATCAGAGCCAAGTTTTGCCACTTTTAGCCAGCACATGCCGTCACTTTGAGAGTGACGGGTTGGGATGACACCTTCACTAAAGTTGACGCTCGACCACTGGATCTTCAAGTTGAGAAGACAAGCTTTCCAACGAGTCCAAAATCGCAAAGATCCAACGGTCGGATTGAGAGTTATGGTCAAAACAAGGTCGGCCAGGGCTACACTCTTCTCTATGAGTAAGACTGTCGCCTTGTGATGACCATAACTCTCTTGTTTCTTTGTCAAATTTAAAAAGTGGCACATGCGAATTCTAGTATTTTTCCTAAGCTTTCCATTGGTAAAAAACGTTTTGCATTCCATTGATTCGTTTGGGAGAAACGCCGTTTACAAGCAGGCTGGCCTGAGTTGGAGTAGGAGCAGAAGCATACCCTGTTTTCAAGAGGGCATATCTTTTGAAATCCCCTGTTGATGATCCTTTTTTATGGGACGATCTGCAAGTTTTTGAGCTGAATTTTCCAGTGGTGGGCTCAGTTTTTTAAAATTCCCAGTGTGCAGGCATCTACAGTCCATTTTCTGTCAGACAGATTTCTGGCAGAAGCAGCAGCAGAAGCAGGGGTAGCGCCGCCATCCAAGGGCAGCGCTGACCATCACCAAGGCTCAAAATGGCAGCAGCTGGCGTTGTGACAGCAGCCCAGCCTTTGGAGAGGCTGGAGGGACGCGCCAACTTCACGTTTTGGAAGACCCGTACCCGCCTCCTTTTGGAGGAGAGGGGCTTGTGGGAGGTGGTGAGCGGCGACGAGCCGGCTCCAGTTCCACAGGCAAAAGGCATCACC